>JANHFX010013846.1:0-14451 GCA_027560015.1 Chloroceryle amazona | reverse complement strand
TGGTGTCATCAGCAAACTTGCTGACAGTGCACTCTGTGCCCTCATCCAGGTCATTGATGAATATGTTGAACAGGACCAGTCCTAGCACTGACCCCTGTGGAACCCCACAAGTTACAGGCCTCCAGCTGGACTCCATCCCACTGACCACAGTTCTCTGGCTTCTTCAACCAGTTCCCAAACCACCTCACTACCTGATCATCCAGACCACACTGTCTCAGTTTAGCCAAAAGGATGCTGTGGGAGACAGTGTCAAATGCCTTACTGAAATAAAGATAAACCACATCCACTGCTCTACCATTATCTATCCACCCGGTTATGTCCTCATAAAAGGTTATCAGGTTGGTCAAACATGACCTGCCCTTGATAAAACCATGCTGATTGCTCTTGCTGACCCCCTTGTCCTTGACGTTCCTAAGGATAGTGTCAAGGATAAGTTGCTCCATTATCTTTCTGGGGATGGAGGTGAGGCTGACTGGTCTATAGTTGCCAGGGTCTTCCTTCTTGCCACTTTTGAGGATTGGAGTGATGTTTGCCCTCCTCCAGTCCCCAGGCACCTCTCCTGTCTGCCATGGCTTACTGAAGATAATGGAGAGTGGTCTGGCAATGACTTGTGACAGCTCCCTCAGCACCCGTGGATGCATGCCATCAAGACCCATGGACTTATGGATGTCCAGCTTACTCAGCTGTTCTTTAACCCAGTCCTCATCAACCAGGGATGACTCCTTAGTCATGCTATCCTCTTGTGCTTCAGGTGTCAGGAGCTCTTGAGGACAGTCTTCAGCAGTAGAGACAGAGACAAAGAAGGCATTTAATAACTCTGCCTTCTTTGTGTCATCCATCACCAGGGCACCCGCCTCATTCAGCAGAGGGCCTACACTGCCTCTAACCTTAGCTGTGCCTGCAATATATTTGAAGAAGCCCTTTTTGTTATCCTTGACCTCCCTTGAAAGGTTGAGTTCCATCAAGGCCTTAGCCTTCCTAGTTACCTCCCTACATTCTCTGACAACAGTCCTATACTCCTCCCAGGTAGCCAGCCCCTCCTTCCATGATCTGTAGACCCTCTTCTTCCTCTTAAGTCTACTTCACAGTTCCTTACTTAACCATGCAGGTCTCCTGGCTCTCTTTCTTGATTTCCCACCTGCTGGGATGCACTGGTCCTGAGCTTGGAAGAAGAGGTCCTTAAATGTTAACCAACTATCATGAGCCCCTCTGCCCTCTAGTAACCTGTCCCATGAGATTTCACCCAGGAATTGTTTGAAAAGGCCAAAGTCGGCCCTCCTGAAATCCAGGGGTTTGGTCCTATTTGATATCCTGTTCCTGCCAGACAAGATCATGAACTCCACCATCTCATGATCACTAAGGCCAAGGTTGCCCTCAACCCTCACTGCTTCAACAAGACCCTCCTTGTTGGTGAGGACAAGATCCAGCACTTCTCCCCTCCTGGTTGGATCCTCCACCATTTGCATCAAGAATTTATCATCAACGCACTGGAGGAACCTCCTGGACTGTGGTTGGCTGGCTGAATAGCCTTTCCAGCAAATATCTGGATAGTTAAAATCCCCCATGAGAACCAGGTTCTGTGATTGCGAGGCTGTTGTTAGCTGCCTGTAGAAGGCCTCGTCAACTTCCTGATCCGGTGGCCTGTAATAGACACCCACAACTGTGTCATCCATGCTAGCCTGTCCCTTAATTCGCACCCACAAGCTCTCATCTCACCCATCATCCGCCCCTGGACAGAACTGAAGATATTCCAGTTGCTCCTTCATGTAGAGAGTAACTCCACAACCTCGCCTTGATGACCTGTCTTTCCTGAAAAGGACATAGCCATCCATGACCACATTTCAGTCATATGATCTGTCCCAGCATGTCTCTGTAATTGCCACCAGGTCATAACCCTGTGACCGCACATGGATTTCTAACTCCTCCTGTTTATTCCCCATGCTGCGTGCATTGGTGTATAAACATTTTAGGCATGGAGTTGAGTATATATTTTCCAGCCTTGAAGGGGGGGTAGACCCTCTTGTTATCTAAAATGTCAATACCCTGTTCCTCAAGTGTTGGGCTATTACACCCAGGATTTTCTCTGAGAAGGCCCCCACCCTCCTTCATAGCTAATTTAAAGCCTTGTCAATGAGTCCAGCCAACTCATATGCAAGGATACATTTCCCTTTTTGGGACAGATAAACTCCATCTGTTGCCACTAGACCTGCTGCCAAGAAAACTTCCCCGTGGTGAAAAACTCCAAAGTTGGCGGCACCAACCTCTAAGCCATGTGTTAATCACATGGAGTTTTTTCCTTCCTTCAATCTCTCTACCTGTTACTGGAGGGATTGAAGACAACAGCACTTGCGCTCACGAGCCCTCAAGTAATCTCCCCAAAGCCCTGAAGTCTTTTTTTTAATTGTTTTTATACTCCTATCCATCACCTCATCACTCCCAGCCTGAATAACCAGTAGTGGGCAATAGTCTGATGGCCGAACCAGACTAGGAATCCTCCTACAAATGTCCCTAACCTGTGCCCCAGGCAAGCAGCAGACGTCCCTGTAGGATGGATCTGGCCTGCAAATTGGACCCTCAGTTCCCCTAAGAAGGGAATCCCCTACTACTAACACCTTTCTTTTCTTCCTGCTTGCACTAGTCTTAAGTCATGGGGGTGGCTGGCAAGTCTCGAGTGGCTGTGTGCATGGGTATTTATCTATATCATCATTCATCAGGCCCTCTGTTACAGCAGCCTCATACCTGTTGTGTGTGGGCAACTGGTAGGACTGAGGGGATTGGACAGGGAGTCTCCTGCCTCTCCCACCTGGCCTGAGAGGGACCTGTTGCTATTCCTCCTCTCCTCCTAAACCTCTTTGTCTCTTCAGGTGGCAAGAAGGCATGGGATCACCTGCTTCTTGTGCCCCCAACACCTGCTTCCAGGTTAGACTACAGAACCCTACAATATCACAGAAGAGAAAACTACTGTTTAATTTCAAGGAAACATCACATTTAGATATGTGATATATACCACAAGCAAATCTTATTCTTACTTTAGCTAATATTTTGGGTTTGGTTTTTCTTCTGAGTTTACAACAGTAATTTTTTTTTCCTTTATTTCTTGAAGGCTGACCTAGTACCTCCATATCAATAAAAGGAGAAAAATGGCTTTGGCAGGTAGATTAAATAAAGTTTATAAACAGCAATTCAGGGAAGAAGAGTAGAACAGAACCAGGTGATCTAATAACTTCAAGGGAAACAATCTTTAGCTGAGGAAATGTACTTTTGGTAAGGGAAATGGAAAGCATTTTAACAAGTGGATCAATAAGACTTAGAGGTTGGCAGCTATATGAAGAAAGTGATGGATATCAACAGTCCTCCAAACAACAAGTAATAAAACTACATCTTGCATATTTCCTTTGGAATGGACCTTTGTCAGCAATGTATCTACTAAGAACATTTGTAAGAATGTTCAAAGTAGTAATGCTTTTATTCTTACAGTGATAACTTATTCAGGAAAACTAATATATTTTACAAAAGTTGAAGTAGCTGACCTGTGCGCCAAATGAAGTGTTTACACAGTGGCTGGTCTCAATTAAGAGCCGAAGCCAATCAACAAAAGATCAAATTGTTTAGATGTCTGTATCATTAAATTTTAGTGAATGAGCTGGTAAAAAACATGACATTCAGCAAAATGTGATACCCTTACACATTCATCTCAGCTGGCAAGAGACAGATTTAAATACAAGACATACTTATGTACCTAACTACTTATAATAAGGTTACATTTGTTTGTTTGTTTGTTTTTAGTTAAAACAGACTGCATACCTGTTTTTTAGAGTATTAAAAAGAAAAGCTTGTATTTTACCTCTATTTTGAATAAAAATATTTTCCCCGAGAAAAATAAATAGAAAAATCTTCCTTAAAGGCATTCCAACTTTTAGAAATTAATTCCATAGCCAATAGGAACTAGTCATTACAAAAAAGAACAATGAAAGTAATACCAAAACACTCTCCAAAGTGTGATATAAGTCATTATGTTCCCAAGTCTGCAGCACGCTCGCAAGGCTGAGTCAAATCATTCAACACTACTCTGCAGCCATTCAGCAAGAGGTATGCTACAGAAAATAAGAAATGGTAATGGTATGAAGAACAAACTACTGAAGGATGGTTTATCAGGCCTACTTTAGATTAAGGGTTCATTTATAAATGGTTAGTAGATAATAACAAGAAGACTTAAAGCATCTGTTTATCATCATAAATAGTCTGCTGCATATACATTTAAAAGAACAGCTGTAGGAGTTAGTGATTTATGAGAATAAGCTATAGCCGAGACTTATGTAACTAATAACCTATTGGGTTTTAACCTTATTTATTATTATCTCCTAATTACAAATTAAACACTTAAAATAGCACCTTATTGTAACATATGACATATGCCTGTTTAAGAGTCTAATGGTGGAGCTGTAATATCATTAAACACTCAGGATTATTGAGAGATGTCAACCCAGAGTTTAACAACAGAGCAGCTATAAAAAATACACTGAAATATACTTAGTGTCTCACATGATCATGTGTGTGCAGCCAACTGCCATGGAGTAGCAGGACAAATTAATACCTTCAAACAGTCTTGCACTTCATTGAAATATGTGGTGGACATGCCATCAGCTGGTTTGAGATAAGAGCCTGTACTACAGCATATAAAGTTTTGAAGTAGGTCATAAATGTCAAAAAATAGACAGCTGAGCTAGGATTAGGTAACATTGTCTAGGATTATGTACTAACAATACAATAATAGTATTTTAGTAGATAAACTGGTTTATTTGGAAAAATATAACCAAGTCTCACCTGGCTTCTCCTTCAGATACAATATAAAAATATAAAATTGAAGGTTAAATTAAAGCTCAGAATGGTGTTCTGAGTTTAATCACATTTTAATCCATTAAACCATCTCTTTCTCAGTAACCTTTTCATGTTCCACAAGCAATAAATTACGTTCCCCTCTATTTCTCATCAGAGAAGGAAACCAGCTTGAAATGCCTTTCCACACCAAGGCGGTCCATCTGCTGCAGGGGTAGCAGTAGCTTCTTCTCTCAGGGGTTTAACTAGATACATTAATCAGTCAGATCAAAAACACTTTTCTCATTTTTCAATTAGCTTTGAAGTTTGCAGGTTTTCTTTAGAACCTGATGAGAGCTTGTGGAACCACAATAGTCTATTTACTGTCAACTACTTTGATTGGTTTAGCAAATGGTATTACAACTTGAACATAAATACATGCTTAATAAATAAACTTGACACTGTCAAGGCCTAAACCAAAAATTATGGTCCGAATTGATCAATTTTAACATGCAATTACTATAATACTGCATCTGAATGTTGTTAGCATGGAGCAGCTCTGAAGAATTTAGACCAAGTCTCACTAACCACCAAATATTTTGCCATTGCAATCTGTAAATAAAGAGCATTGAGTATATAACAGATGCCTTTAAAGAAAAAAGAAATAATATTTATTTCTTACCCATTATAGAAGAGAAGCAACAGCCTTCAGAGTTCAGCAAGAAAGATTTGATTTTGTAAGTAGGAAAAACATTCTAATGATAAGAATAGCAAAGCAATGGAATAGATTTCCTTCAAGCAGTGTTAAATCTCCATTGCTAGCATATTTAGGAACAAGTTAGGCAGTCATTTGACATGAATAGGCATAGCTTGTCCTGTATTGCACAGGTGAGTAGACTAATCAACCCTGTCAGATATCTTAAAATTACCATTTGTTTCTATAATAGCACTTACTGCAACTTCAGATCCACTTCCTCTTTCTCTGGCCTGTTTAACCTGGGGCAAAAGCTAGATACAGCCTGAAAAATTATTCATACTGTCCACAAGGTAAATAAATTAAAAAAATAAGATAAAAAGAACAACAAATAGTACTGCACTAATCAATGGAGAACAAGCCCACAAGATAGCAAGCATTAATATTTTCAGAGAAGAATGAACATAAATACAAAGAATTATGTTAAAACCATAAAAATTCTTAAGAAAACAAATAGTGGACAGGAATAATCTGCCAATCACTTAATAGACAAAAAGGTCGGTGGGTTTTGTTTGTTTGGGGTTTTTTAATAATTAATTATGCTTCCAAACTGCTTTCATGTCACCCAAGCAATCTTCCACAAATTTTATGCTAAGTAAACATTTAGAATGTAAAAACTCCAATAAAAAGTTGGCTACTTCTCCACACAAAATGTAAGGCCTGGAAACACTCCTATGTGGCAGGAATAACAAGGTTCACCACAGCTGTTTAACTGCATTTTACACAAATAGAATTAAACTGATCTTCAGGAGGTATTTTAGACAGTCTACAGTAGATTCAAGGCCTTAACAATCAATTATTGAAATTAATTAATGAAAACCACTATGACAGTATAGCAAGTAGAGTTAAATCATGGCAGGGTTATCATAAAACTGCTTAAAGTGGGGACTGAATGGAGAGAAAAACTGAGGAAAACAATTCACCCTTTCAAAGTAGGGATCAGCAACATCCTGTTATGATCAGCATCGTGATGTGCTGGATCATAATCAGTTTTTTTCAGTTTAGAGATGATTACATCAGTAGAAATTTAGCTAGGCTCGGAGAAGCAAGATACTGTCAGTTATCATTGCTGTGCCTCTAAGACAGAGAGGGACTCCTGACTTTCACCAACACCACATGGTTGCTGATGTTCCTCACAGCTCACAGAATGAGGATGCATAGAGGCATGACACTATTTGCATTCAAAATACAAGTAAGGGAGAAATGTGTCAGGTGAGCTATATTCCACTTAAAATACAAATTCACCTATTTTTGGCATATGTAACAGATGCTGATGATCCTGGCCTTATACTATCTTCTTTACAGAAGTGAAAATAAAGTTTTAAAAGTTATGTAACTGAAGAGGGATCCAACACCTTCAAATTGAGAGCATCTTTGAAATGCATCCCTCAAACCCAGCTTTTCCCAAGTTAACAAAATGAGAACAAAATAAATTCCACAATATAGAGCTCCTCCCCCAAAAAGAAGTATGTCAGCTGGCAGACATGCATCCTAAATTTTTAACCATATTTACTACATGGATCATAATGGGTAATAGCTAACATAGCTTCCAAATATTCAGTGTGACACTTGGCACATAGATAACCAATTTCAATTAATTCCTTTTAACTGCAATTTGATTTTTTTTTTTTTCTGCTTGTCTGCTTGTAACATTTAATGTTCATTTGGACACAAATGCAGTCCCATCTATCCTGCACTACTCTTTATTTATATGTCCTCCAAGATGTGAATCCTGAAGGTAATATTCCTGCCAAGTGCTCATTAAAAGCAGAGTGTCTGTCCTATCTTAATAAGCATGGAAGGTCAGGCAGAACATTGAAATTATAACATTATCCAATATTTTTATCTACTATCTTTAATTTAAAGATTAATCAGTGGAGATGAAAAAAAATGCATTA
Organism: Chloroceryle amazona; assembly: GCA_027560015.1. Taxonomy (NCBI): domain Eukaryota; kingdom Metazoa; phylum Chordata; class Aves; order Coraciiformes; family Cerylidae; genus Chloroceryle; species Chloroceryle amazona. The sequence continues at coordinate 6,984 of JANHFX010013846.1, read as the reverse complement.
GTATTTGGTGAATATCCTGCAACAGGTAGATTGATCTGTTTCTGGTCAAGACCATCATGTTAAACATTTGCAAACTGAATCTCTGAATCCATTATTTTTCTAGTCAAATCTGCAAATGCTCTATTGTGATCAGTTTGAAGAGGTGTGCACTAAACTATTTGATTATATGCACTATAATTCTCGGATCTTTCACACAACATGAACACAGAAGAGTTCCTAAAAGGAATATTTTAAAGAAGAGAGATTTAATCTGTTCCACTAGAATGTGAACATAGAATGTCTACAAAACTCTAGGCCATAGGGATTTTAATGGGAGCATTTTATCAAAGTGCTGCTATTAAGGCCTTTGATGAGGCTGCCCAGGCATTTGTTTTAAGCAGACACACGAATACTCCAGCCTTTGCTTGTGTTCTAGCTTCTCTGTCTTTTAACAGAGAACCTTATTCATTCTTATGCACAGTGAAAGTATGACATGTTATTTAATGCTTTAAATTAAAGTTTCAGAATTTGTTTAAATTCTGTTATCAAGACCAGGACTCATGCAGATACTAGTGATATGTCTGTCAATAGTTTACCTAGTAAAAGCTTTAAATCGATACCCTGAAAATGGATAATCTAAAGCAAGACTTTTCATAGTGCACTTAAATCTGAAGAACAGTTTGAAATTACTCCCTTAAACAAAATCTGTTTTGAAATACATGGGTGCTTGAAGAAAAAAATCAATATTAGATAGCTACTATATGCAATTTCTCTGTATTGTTACAGGGTCAGTTTATAAACCCAGTAAGAGTACTAGTACAACGCTAGCAATTAGAAAGTCAAAACAGAAAGGTGTGCTAGGGGCATTAATGTTATTATGGATCTGTAGCTATATCTAAAAAAATGAAGAGTATCATAAGTATTACTTTTGCTGATATAATTAATGTTTGCATAATGATGAATGAGAGTCCATCAGGAAAAAATAGAGACACATACTGTTGCAAATTCTAAATCTATAACAGTCTTGCCTTCTTCCAAATTCAATAGTATTAAGCAGATGAGAACCACAGAACAAAAAGGTCACTATTACTGATTTCTCTAATACTCCAGAGTATTTGTAGGAGAACAAGATATTACAGATACATTATAGACTGTATAAAACAGTGTTTTTAAAGTCAAAATGGGCTAAAAATCTTTGCTGAGGTCAGCTACTCATTAATAAAGGAGACCATGCCACAATCTAGTGTCTAGATCAGTGTAATTGCACTGAGAAAGATGAAAGGAAACTATGCATTAAGAATCTCACTACAAATTACACAGGTCCCCTTATTTTATTCTCACTGAAGTCAACAGCAAATACTCAGCAGCTTCTACAGGATTGCTGATGGGCTCTAAGTTATCCTTGAGTGTACATCATAGCGCCTTTAGTTTCCATCTTTTACTCTGTCTGATGAGAGGTAACCTCACAGATATGTCACTGGAGCTAGCATACCCTTATTTAAATAAGGAATCTAGCATGAAGACATTTCCCTTTATTGCCACCCTTTTCTGAAGAAAATTAACACTACCTCAGAGCTATTAGTGGTGAACTGCTCAGCTTTGCTAAAATTTGATATACAATGGGATACATAATGAGTGAATTTTGACAGTTGATGGAGATGTTTAATAGCACATACTTAAGTAAATCAAGTAATTTTGAGACAGGTGAAGGTAGTGTGGAAGTAGACTGCTGATCCCAGAGAATACATTTTAATATGAAGTCCCATTCATGATTCCTGTATCTTCACTATAGTCTTCTATTTTCATTTGCTAGATTTAACTAGCCGCAGAATTTGTCAAATATATATGGCATGTGGATCCATGAAGCAGGTGAGATCACCATGTACATTCAATGCAGGCACAGCACCTATTAAACATGAAAGACAGGCTTAGAGTTAGATTTAACATCAGTCTATGAGACCGCAAATTTTGTTCTTTTAAAATAAACCTTTCCCTGCACAGAGACCATACATACTAAAACATTATTAGGCAAACTTTACTCTGATACATGTACATATGAACATATTCCTTATGGACTACACTGGGAAACAAAATTCAGTATCACTATTTTGTTGGACATGGCTTGTTTGATATATTATAAAAATGTATAATTTACATACAAAAAGTAGATACACATATCTCCTTGGGGATTATTTGTTTTCTGGAATTTAGTGAGACAAAACCACAATGATTAAGAAATATACTCTAACTTTTCTCTTTCTCTGCTTTTTTCAGGTAATCACCTCCAGGATCATCAGCTTTTTAACTGCTTTTGCAATTTATTCTACTTCACCATCAGCAAGAAAACTTCTGTGATTGAGGCAACTCTTCTACATTGAGATACCCTATAATTATACTGACACCTGAACATTGTCTACCAGGTTGTACTGAATTAATGATCCTCACACTCAACAAGAACAAAAAAGGTAGATATATAGGGATTAAGGAAGTAGAAGACAATTAAACTGCCCAGAATGATTGGATTCAGCATTCACAGTAATGCTGGAATCAAAATCACTCAAATAACACCTCCACCCCAACATGCAACAAGATAAGCTCCATTCCTTGTGTAATTGTTCAAAATCCCCCAAGAAACATCCTTCCTGCCTAATTATCATGGATATTGGGAATCTATATTAGATTTGTGCTTTAAGTGACTATAGAATATTTTGTAGAGCAAGGAAAGAACCTGTGATAAAAATACATTTTACAGATGACAGAATGGCTACTTATTTTCAGCCTTCTACTTGTGCAGGGAGTTATTCTGCTAACAGCTACAAAAATCATCCACATAAAGAATTTTAAAATATAAGGCTGAGCTGGTCTAGTTCAGACAACCCTTTTTGTTAATGTCTAAATGATAGTTGTTTGGGTTTTGTTTGTGGTTTTGTTTGTTTGTTGTTGATGTTTGTTTGGTTTTGGTTTGTTTGCTTGTTTTAGGGGTGGGGGTGGCACTGTCTGGTTACAGCCTGTCCTGGTAATACTACAATGACAAGCATTTGTCCTTCTGTGGCCTGGAATGAAAATATAGATACACAGATTGGAAGAATAATCTTTTTAGGTCCCTGAGCTGAAAAGCAAAGAGTTGATGAATACAGAGATCTAAGTGAAATACAGCAGACCATTAGAGACTAGTTGTAGCCCCTTTTACTAGTCATTATAAAGCACATCATCATACAAGATATGAGGTTTAAGTTTGTTGGTTTTTTTTCACTCACCAAGAACTTCCTTGCTAAAATTCCTGAAAAGTGCTAGGAAAGATGTCATGTCTTTCTCTAATAGGAGGGAGACCAAAGAAAGCCAGAATTCAGCCTCAGCATATACTGATGCATCCGACTTTCATCCTTTATTTGTGCTTAAGCTCTAATGCATCATATGGGAAGAAAAAAAAAATGACAAGCAAATAAATGCTAATTCTAATATAAACACTAGAAGCTAGAAGACAACTTATCAAAAACAGAGAGGAATCTTCTGATAACCAGTAGATAACACTAGCCTTAAGTGTGAGTTAACAGAGTATAAACACAGTACAAACAACAACCTAATCACACTTCACACCCTCCACCTGCCACCCTGTTTTACCAATTCCAGCATCCAAGGGTTCCTATCACAAACTTAATTTCCTTTCTTCAGTAATTCCTTATTCTGTCAGTCCCTTCCAAAAGCTTTATCAAGCTTCACCGTTAGACATGGTCATATTTTTTTAATAATGGAATTTGTAGAAATATTAAAAGAAGCCTCCTAATCCCTAGTCTTCCTACAAAAAGTAGTTGTGAACTTGCTGTCAAATCATCCTTCAAGTTAAGTAGTTTTTCTTGTCATTTAGGTTTATGGCTCCTCCCCCTGGATATTCTTGGATATACTTCTGTTTCCTTTAAAGTATATTGCTTAGATACCCCAAATTTATGCTAACCTTTTTACCATTGCACCTCAGTGGCTCAGCTATCCCACCAGTCATATCTGTTACCGTGTCATCTAAGAATTGTATTAGACACTTCAACAAGTGAAAGTCGCTTCCTTTGAGTTTCATTTCTTAATTGTTGGTTTTAAGGGAAGTCCATTCTGATAAGACACCCAGGAAGGATCAGAACAGATTTCAAATAAAGATCAACTCAACTAGTGAAACATGAATCTGCTCACAGCTTGCCCTCCATCATTTTGTAACATCAGCATAAAAGGGGATAAAAAAAAAAAAAGTTACAAGCAACCCATTCCCTTATCTCATTTCCATTTTTTTTTTTGTACACACACAAAATAAATTATCCATTATACCCATTATCCAGAAATCTGCAATAGGATAGTTGAACAACTGGTTAGGTTTATAGTAGAGTTTAAATCCAAACTGCTTGGAGCAGAATCTAACAGGATAATGTAGCAAGAGCTAGCAGAGATGTTATACTAAAAAAATAAATACTGGAAATTATTTTTTAAAAACAAACATCCAGCATGTTCCTATACAAAGTTTTCCACTCAAGTCTAGATACTCTGAAGACAAGGCTAACAATAAATAAATAAATAATATTATTTAAATTATTTCAGTCTTCTACACTTGGGGGCAGTGGGGAGAGAGAGAAGAGGGAATAATAATATAAATAGTGAAAAAGCATCTTTTGATCTCTTCCAGCAGCATTTAAAATCCTATTGAAAGAGACAGTAAACATGTAATGTATATATTCTTTAATTTCTCAGTTCTCTTTCAAAGAAGCATTACATAATCTTTATCACTCTTTGCCAGTATTCGGAATTCCAAAGACATCAATGAAACAAGGCCAGAGTGAATTTACACTAAACACGTAACTATCCAAATGAGCACTCAGGGAGCAGGGTGAGCATGAAGAAGTTAATTTATACTTGTTTTTTTTGTAAGTATATAAAAACTCCCAATAAGAAAGCTATGATACAATGAAAACAGAAAGGTGGATTAATAAGATTTAGGGAAAGCTATATTCAGAAAAAAATTAATTACAACTACCATGAAATATGCTTTGCATATTAGATGCTCAAGCACAACTTTGATATCCTAAATTAAGAGTCAGATTGACTATAGACTTTCTGTGTGCTGAGGATAAACTTGCAAAAGCCTTTCTGCATTCTTGTTTGCACTGCTCCTTCACTATAAAACCTACAGGCTTTTTGAACTAAATTAATACTGTGAGAAGATGAGGGTGTCAAACAGCTGGGAACCCTCAGTACCTATCCAAAACGATCACCTCCTGAGATCAGTTACAGAATGTACAACTTTACCCATCTATATTTATCTACCATTCTGAATCCATACTGCCACCCAAAGGATTAAAACAGTTGAAATGTTTTTTTCCCAAAACAAATGGGCACCATGAGATGAGTTGTTTGGCTGGGGTGGTAGAGCAGCAGGGTATATCTGCAGAGTGAAAGCTTAGCTTGTGCAGATTACTAAAAGACTTCTTTTGTGGTTTTGTCATGGAAATAACACCCCTAAAACTGTTTTGGAACCACTGAAATATATTTTTGTTCTTTGAATAAGAATAATAAAAAAAAAAATAATAAAAGGTTGTTCACGTCTCAGATACAAAAAAAACAAAAATTAGGGTTGGTTTTGGTTTTGTTTTTTGTCCAATTCATTTAATATGGACAAACCATACTAAAATACCATATATACCAAATACCTCTAAGACTATGCCCCCAGGGGATTTTTATGTGATATTAACACTTTTCTCACATATGTATAGAAAACCTGCTTAAAATAAATATTTCCCTTTATCCATTTGCATGTTTGAATAGCTGACTGATGGAGTAGAAAGGATAAATATTATACTTTCATTGGTGCTTTTTGTGAGCAGATGGTTCTTCCGATTCTTCTGATTTACCTTTAAAATGAATATAAATTCAACCTGCAAACAGTATCATTTTAAAGTAAAATTACAATGTGAAAACCTGTTTTCAAAATGTACACACATGGAACAATAGTTTTTATCTACAGGAGTGTTGAGACTGGCTGCCTGAATAACTAATACAAAGCAGAAGGGAAACACAAGGGAACATTAGATTCATAGCACAGTCGTCAACAAAGCGTTGTTATGGTATTTGCCTTTTAATAAAGCTGGCAGCTGTGTGGTTAAGCTGCCTATCCTCTTTCCTTCAGCTTTGCCTTGTAAAGGCTAGGAAGTCAGAGTAACGCTAGCTGGTTTGCAGCAAATTCACAGCAAGCTATAGAAAGAGGACTGGTCCAATAGAGCCTGGAAAGGAAACACATCTCTTCAGTGGAAAATAGGTCTATTTTTTTCTGAAGAGCTCTATAACACTTTCAGCACCATTATACATGACCAGGTGCACATCGTATGAAAGCAATCATTTGTAGGTGAGTTATATTTAGAAAACACTGATCTGATGTTTCTAAAGGACCAATGCAAATGAGACAGAGAACTGACTGTGAAACAAAGTCAGGTTTGGCAATTCAAAACAGTGAAAAGTTTCTCCTATGTATTTCTTAAATACAAGTGCAATTTGGAAAGCCTGATGGTCCACAGTTAGGACCCATGACATTTAAACAAATTTACACCATCTGAAAGTACTCCTATCCTCACACACCTCCAACATCATGATCAGCACACCCACAACAATCTGCCTGTTGAAGTTCAGCAACTAGATTCTGAACTAGTCCTGAATGTTAATTCCAGGTCAATCCACTAATTCCACCCCAAAACTTCTGCTCACTCCCTCCATCCACTCTATATCCTTATGTATGTATGCCAGCTTCTATTATCTTACCCAGAGGAATGCAACTGGCATTGTATCCTAAGTTTTGCCCAGCATGTTCAACTAATTCCAAGACAAATTATCATAAATCTCCTCAAAAACTACCAGACAAGGACTACAAATTAAAGAAACTCATAGAAAATAAGCTGAAGCAATATTTCTCATTTTTAAAGGTTACCAAAAAAGTAATTCAAAAGGTGGATAATTATTGTTGTCAGGGCTACTTATGGG
>JANHFX010013845.1:0-18751 GCA_027560015.1 Chloroceryle amazona | reverse complement strand
GGCCGAGGGAGCGCCCGGAGAGGTAAGGCAGGCGCAGGCAGAGCTTTGTCAGCAGCTTCCCTTTCAAAACTCCGACCGTTAAGTATAATCTGAAGGTAATGATTTCGGCATTGAACAGACAACAGAAAGCAATTTCCAACCTCAGAAAGTAAACAGGATTCTGAAAACGCTTCACTTGGAACAGGTATTTTATTTGTTTTGCCACTATTTTATTCTGTCCAGTCAAGTATTTCAGAACTTACTTATAAATAGAAGTAAATGAAACTTCAGGTTGCAATAACCTTAATATTGTTACATTTATTTACCTTTCATATCTGGAAACATTTTTCCTTTTCCCCAACTGTATGGATCTGTTAGCAGCAGATGAAAATTACTCCTAATAGAGCATCCATAACTGTAGTTCCCCCACCAAACAAATGGCAAATAGAGCATCCACCACTCCATATACTTTCTTGAGCTGTTTAGATCAGATTGCCCAGGTCAGTTTAATGCTGCCGTTGCTTACTCATAAATAACCAGTAACTCAAAGATGACACAAAATCTGTGTTTAGGCATACTGTCAGAGAGGGTTATTTTTTATTTTGTAGCAATGCTGCACACATAAAAAGATCATTAATTACATCATGAATTGGAATTCAATGCAGTCCTTCGAGTTGTGAAATCTTAAAGGGAAATGACAACTTAGTTAAAAGCATGCAAATGATTGTCTAGTTTGTTTAACCACATCATAGACAGAAGACAGAGTAATATTGCCCTAGAAATCATATTTACCAAACCCAAATGTGTTTTTAAAAAAAAATTATTTCAGAGGATGCTAGCAGAATCTGGGGGGAAAAAAAAAAAAAAAAGAGCTGTATTGTCTGGATATTACCACAAAGAATTAACTATGAGAGCATTATTCTATCAATCTTTCAGCAGCCCTGCTTTATGGAGGCCCTGGATGTTCCCAGCAAGAGACGGTGAGAAGACAGAGAATCAACAAATGGTGAGAGTAAATTCTGGAGAAAATAATCCTTATAGAAAACAGGTGCAGAAATTGAAACTATTTGAATACAGGAAGTGAGGCTTGGTCATCTGTTCTTTTGTTCTTTCAAGCATTTCTTCAGTGTTAGAAAATATGGTTCAAATTACAGTGTTCTGCACATGATAATAGTTGAGCATTGCTAATGTATCAGATATAGAATCATTATCAGTTCTTAAAGAACTGCAGAAAACACGGCTTACACTCAAAACAACCCTTATTTTAACAGCAGTTTCTATTTTCTTATTATAAAAAATAAGAATATCCTCAGTTTGAAACTTCTAGGCCTGTTCTGCGGGTGGTATTTTGTATACAGGGGGATTCTGGGTGAAAATGACTTCAAGATGAAACTTTAAAAAGATACTTTCTTCAGATGCACAATTTTATTGATTCTTTTTCAGGAGGGACGTTACTATAGCTAAACCAGCTAGGAAATCAACAGAAAACTGTTTTGGTGGGGTTTTTTAAGTAGTTCTTACTGCCAAGTGCCTTTGCAAGGCACCATAATTATCAGTGTTGCTTATGTCGGAAGATTTGTTAGGCCCTAAGAAGAAAAGTAGAGATTGAAGCACATTCAACATAGGTCCTGATGCTGCAGGCTTCAGGAAATGTATTGAAATGGTGCTACTCCCGTGCTTAGTTTTAAGTACCTTCTTAATTTTTTGTAGAATCTGATTCAGTCACATCTTTGACTTTTTACCAAAGGCTCAGCAGGTTAAGACAACAATTCTCCTTAGTACAAGTCTTTTCACAATTTCTACTATTTTCTAACATGGACAACACCTTTTTACCTTGTACTTTTTGCATGTTGCTGAGGGAGATTGTAACTGTACAGATCCGAAGAAGTACCACACTCCTCCCAGCAGGTGCCATGGGAAAGCCTGAGGAAGAACATCCTTCCCAGCAGTGTTCCAAGATTTGCCAGAGGCACGTGTAAAATTGCTAAGGATGAGAGGAGTCTTACTCTCTCATGACAGTACATGCTTACAGCACTGATTTCAAGAAACTAAGGTTTCTGAAATCAGCAAGCTGTAATTTATTACCAAGGTTATGTTTCTGCAGAACATTTTATTCAACCAGCTCATTCACACTAGGGCTTCTGCCCACCTGTGTGAGAAAAACAATATATGAAGTTTTCCATGCTCACGCTAACAGCCTGGTGTTGTTTCAAGCCAAGTATAACTGAAACAGTTTCAATTTTTTAACATTTTTCCTTCCTGACAGAAGCTTCTCAGATGCTTCTCATCCATACATTGTGGCCCGTCCACACTGCTTCAGCATCCTAGGTGCCTCTGCAGCTTGGGACCTAATGAGTCTAAGGAGAGCTTTAGCAACCCTTTCATATGCTTTTTAACAGGGTCACAACAACTGAGGAAGGATACTTGTGTACTTAGTGTGGTGTGTAAGTGGAAAGAGGTGCTCACTATCGTGTACCTACATCCCACAGATGTGGAAGACAAGATGTATCTTCTTCAGCAGTTAATGAGGTTTCTAGCAGAAGGCCTTCCAAGATGGATTGACCACAGTGTCTTTGCTAGTTAGTTGCATGCTGGCTACTTTTATTTTCTGCAATGTATACATATAAATGGCAATGCTTTACAGATCAGTAGACACTCCAAACACTAGCGAGAGAAGCAAATAAAAGTTTCACTATCTTGTCTGTATTAAAACAAACAAACAAAAACTTAGGATTATACCTATAAGAATCTATCCTGAGAAACTGAAGATGCTGACCAAAGCACTGAAAATGAAAAATACTAACAAAAAAAATTAAACTAATAATTCTACCTCTATTGCCAAGAATCTGTTACAATATATCCTATAGTTACCTATACTTAATATACTTTTCCTTATATAAAAAGTAACATTTTTTCTACTACCTAAATTTATATACATCATTATTTATGCCTGCAGAAAAGTAATTTAAAAAAGTAGTTTAAAGTTACTCTTGCCATATCTACAATATAATACAAATTAACACTGAAATTTTTTGGCTCCATACAAAACGAGGTAGATTTTGCAATTGTCCTTGAGGCTTTTATCATAGACTCATAGCATGGCTTATGCCGGAAGGAACCTTAGAGATGATCTAATCCAATCTCCCCAGCATGGGCAGGGAGGCCTCTCAATTAGACTAACTAGGTTGCTTAAGGCCTCATCCCACCTGGCCTTGAACAGCTCCCCGGAGGGGTATTCACAACCCCTCTGGGCAATCTATTCCAGAGTCACACCACAGTCATACTGAAGAACTTTTTCCTAAAAATCCAATCCAAACCTATTTTCCATCACTTTAAAACCATTTCCCCTTGTCCTATCGCTGGACACTCTTGTGAAGAGTCCCTCTCTAGCCTTTCTGTAGGATCCCCTCAGGTACTGGAAGGCAGTTATAAGGTCTCCGCCCTCGAATCTTCTTTTCTCCAGGCTGAACAATCCCAGCTCCCTCAGCCTATCCTCATAGCAGAGGTGCTCCAGCCCCTGGATCATCTTTGTGGCCCTCCTCTGGACTCATTCCAACAGATCTATGTCCCTCCTATGGTGGGGACACCAGAACTGGATGCAGTATTCGAGGTGGGGTTTCACAAGAGCAGAGATGTATGCAACATCAAGTTTATAGCAATAGGAGGAAAAAGGAAGTCTTCTTGGTTTAAGATATGGAAGAGAATACAAGCCTACAAGATGAAGGGATAGGGCTCACTGATTTTGGGAGACGCTTTTAGGTTTACATTCCAAGCTTATAATACTAATAGGATTTAGTAACATTAACATTTGCAAATTATTGGGTTTTATTGTGACCTTAATTTGAAGAAATTTCTTCTGTGCTAAATTTAATTTTGATATTTAAAATGTATTTTTGCTACCTATCAAAAATGCTTCCCTTTTTATCAACGTTTGCATAGAAATATGAGATGACAGTTGTCTCTTGATTTTACTGTTTGGATGTGTTTGTGCAATCTTTGATTACAATTTAGCTTGCTGACTTGAATGTTCCAATTCCAAACTACTGGTTAGTGTAAAGAGGCATTTTATAAAACCCTGACCTCCCAATCCTTTAAAATGATTGAAAATCCTTTTTTCTTCCAATCACTGAACTTCTGTTTGCTCATGTTACTAGCTCACCAGTTGCTATAGATAGCTCATAAGAACTTAAGTGAAATGTACAATTTCATGGCTTTATGGCTTGTAAAACATACAAGTTCAAATGCCTTGTTAAATGTTTATATTCTCTGAAGAATGTTGCAAATGTTTATATTCTCTTACATAGAGTAAAACAGCCTGCAGCACAGCGAACAGAGCAACAGTCCCACAGAATTTTACAGTTACCTATATAAGATAAAAGTGAAATCTTCATTTTTAGCCTACTCTAAGTAAGAAATATGTCTCTTTTCAGTCAGAATTGGATGGTCAACTCATAAATTTTAGATCAAAAGGAGCCCTGGGGTTTCAACATCCAGTGAGGTGAGTTAATCTTATCACTTGATACAGGAAAAGTACAATTTCCAATACAAGACATACTCCTTCTCAGAAGTATCTCCTGTTTGTAGTAACTCTTTTTTTAGTAATGCAATTACTAAAAAAATTACTCACCAGACTCCATAGAATTTTATCTCTCGAATAGGAAAGATTCCCAGGCTGAACAGAATCTGAAAAAATATACTAAGTACAAAAATAGGAAAAAGAAATCTTAAAAGAAACAATGTTATTGTCTTATCTAAGTTATATTTACATTTATTAATAGGATAATAAGCCCACAAAGCCCAAATAATCAACACGAACAGCTGCTAATAGAATGTGACTTTTTACAGATCTGTGTCTTGAGGTTGCTTAAATTTGCTCTTGAATAGAAGTTGAACTCCAGGTAAAGCTTTTCCTGTATATGGTGGCTTTATGTGGGTTTCTGCCAATACTGGATTCTTGAAGGCTTAGTGATGTAGAAACTCCTGATTTGGACTTTCATTTAGAGGAGGAAAATTAATGGAATATCTCTCTTCTTTACAAGGACTTGTTTTTATAAAAGTTGTAGAAGCTGAAATTCTATGTAATCTTTATCACTGTCGAATTTAATTGAAAACTGGCCAAGGTGGAACCAAAAGGAAGAGATGTACCTACATATGCACACCAAAACATGTATGTTTACAGACCATATAAATTCTGCTTTAGTGAGAAAGCTGGTGAAAACCTGAAATTTAAATTATTACATTTATAGTTTCAGTACAAAGCTATATTAATTTTGAAATAACTCTGTGTACACCTCTTCCTCCACCTGGAGATACAAAATACACTAAAATTAACCTCTATGCAATAGGCAACCCACCCCAATCTTAACTTGGTGCCTTGATCTTAATTCCAGAATCTTATTACATCCCACAAGCTTCACCCCAGTCACATGGGACACTTCCATTCTGAACTATGCTAAAAACCAAACCATCTCAAGCACGCATCATTGCCCTGGCAACACTTCATCAGGGTGGGACCTTAGATAAATTGAACACACAATATGTCCAAAGCAACTGAGGTAACTTAAAATCAACAGTACCTTTTACTTAGCAACTTTTATTTCAAAAGACAAGGAAACATGAGATTTTTCTCTCTCCAAATAAAAGTAAAACCAGGTTTTAATACTCAAGCTAGTTTAGCTGGGAAAGGGTCACATAGTTTTACCTTTTCCTCAAATATGTTTTCTTATTAGACTTTATTTGCCCAAGTCCAAATCCCAAAAGTTTCTTAATAACATTGGAGAGAAGGTTCTGGCAAGTTTTCCAGTACAAGCTACGATTCACTTCTACAATGATGATGCCGCCTCTGAGGAAGATGAAGAAGAAATCGGTTCAGCTTAATAATGAACAGTGGTCATCCCTGACAAACACAAAACAAAAATGAAAAAATCAAGAGATAAAAAAAGAACTGTCAGAAATGTAAGGAGAAACATCTGACCAAACAAAGAAATACATCAAAGCTCAAAAGAAAACTATTTTTAACTATCCTACCAAGAAAGAGTGAGTCAATGCAACTGGAAACCAAGAGGAAATCCTTTTGTGTTTTGAGAGACTTTTAAATAAAACCCTGAAGCTGAACAAGAGATTATAGGGTTTAAATCAAGACGGTTTAAGTAATACGGATTAAGAATATTAAGAGCACTGTACTTAGTTACTCATTATTTTTTACACTGTAGTCCTGATAAAATGAAAACAGCATTATCAGGCAAAATAATATAATGTACAGACCCAAAATAACCTGAAGTCTTTGAAATATGTTTGGATTTATGCAATAAATTATTAAAAATGGAAATACTATTGCTTATTAGCTCCGGGGGGCATGTTTATTCTGATACAAACACTGTATGCCACACTGACCTAATCCATTTCCAGTGTAACACCTGTCAAGACAAGTTCTAAATGAGAGTCATGCTATTTTATGGGGTTCAGTCATTGCCATTATTAGATTTCCACCCCTGTAATCAGAAAAGTGCTGTTTTGTCGTTCAGAAAAAAGTCAGCCTTGATTAAATGCTATGATTTAATGTAATGACACATTAAAACATGGATTATGTGCTACCTTTTTGTCTTCAACACAATACTCAAATGTTATTGCTATACCCTAGTGTACTTGAATCTATTTTAATATAACTGACCTACTGGTGATCCCCATCTAGAGGGGTTTGGATGTGTATCCTACTACCTTGATATTTCTTTTACAGTAATGTTCAGGATGACTTACCAATTTTCATCAGCATTTTTATGTTATGTACAATATAGACACATGTATTCCAACACTGTTATTCTGCTAGCAGAAACTGCTTTTTCAGTACTGCTTATTTCATTCAGAGCATTGGTCTAATTTGTTCTGTTTAACCTTTTGTTTCATAAATTGTGTACACTCAGAGAGTTTGCCAGTATGTGTCTTGCTGGGCCAGCATTTTTTAGTTAGCTTGAGGATTAGCTATTTGGCCCCACTATGTTTCAGAATTACTATGCTTCAAGTATCTTATCTCTAACCCAAACTGCCATGGTCTCCCTGGAGACAGGGCAAAGGCAGAATCCAAGATTCTTGATCTTTTCTATGCTACTGTTGGTAGTGTAAATAAGGTCAGACAGTTGTAAGAGCCACATAAAGTGTCTGTCAGGTCTTCTCTTAGTATGATGTACTGTCAAACAAACTGATAGCATTATAAACAGTCTAGCAAATTAGTATTCCATATTAATGAACATATTAGAGTGGAGGATTTTTTTTAAAATAACCATTTACGAAGTAAAAAGAACATCTATTCATTAAATTTACACAATGAGACAACATCCTATAATACATGGAATTACAAGAATTTGCTGAAATTGTAAAACTGGTGTGACACACAAATATTCAGCTTTTTCACTTTTTCATCATCTCCACATCTTCACTTCCCAACATAAGGAACTAAAGTACATTTTAAATGTATTTCAGATCTTTCACAGGAAATCCTAAAATTATTTATGCTCCAACTTCATCACTATTCAGTCCATAGCACAAACAGAAAAGCATCCAAAATCACTCAAGAGGTCAATGAAGGCATGTTCCCTACAATGGTCAAATTATTGTACATTAAGCCTGAACTTCTTTGTTGAAAGCAGCTCTGGTCTCCATCAATGCTCAGCTGAGTTCACTCCCAACATTTGGAGTTCTGCCTTCACCTTTGAGTCCCAAACAGGGCTTTTTCTCACCCTTTAAGACACCTTCTTGTGCATTTGTGCTGCCATTTTAATCTGTGCTGTGACACAAGGTTGGTTACCGCTGAGTCATTCAGGCTTTTATTGAGGATGACTGGAATCTGGAGGGTTGTGTTGAGGGAAGCCATCTCCACCCCCTTGAAAACAGTGGTTACCACACAAGCCCCACGCAGCACAGTGCTTTGTAACACCCTACACTGAAATGCCATTTGCTTTACACACATACTGTCACTGTTTAAAGATCCTTTATGCAAAAGGAACAGTCAGTAGGTTCTTCCTTGCTAATCCTGACCTTTTGTTTGAGAATCTACCACTTCTGTAGGAAGATTACTCCAATGGCTGATTGTCCTTGTTGTGAAAAATTTTCCTCTTGCATCTAATCAGAATCTCCTCAGAAGTAACTTGTATCCATTACCCCTCATCTTTTCCACATGACTCCTTCTAAAAAAGGCGTCTCCATCTTGTTTGTAACCACCCTTTAAATCCTGGAACATGGTGATAAAAGTCTCCCCTAAACCTTTTCTTAAGGCTGAACAAACACAATTCACTCAGCCTTTCCTCAGAGGATAGGCTTCCCAGTCCTGGTTTTATACATTCAAGATTCTCCTTAACACAGAGCATCACTCCTCCACCTCTCTTTCCCTACCAGTCTTCATGAAACAGCCTATGGCCATGCATTGCACTCCTCCAGTCACACGATTTGTTCCACCATGTTGCAGTTATTCCTATGCTATCAAAACTTTCATACTGGATGGGGAGCTCCAGTTACTCATGTTTGTTCCCCAGCCTGTGTAATTGGCATATGTACACTTAAGGTGGCAGGTCTTCTGGTTCACATCTTGGGAGGAGGCTAAGGATCATTTGTCACTGCTCTGGTTGGCCTGGCTTATTCTCTAGCTGGTTGCAAAGGTGTGAGCATTTCCACTTCAGACCTCGTCCCAGAGTCCTTCAGTTTAAAGTTTGCCTCACCAAGCCGGCCATCCTGCTGCCAAAGATTCCCTTGCTTCTAGAAAGGTGAATCCCATCCCTTCACAGCAGGCTATAATCATTAAAGTAAGTCCTGTTGTCATAAAAGCCAAAACCCTCATGACAGCACCAGCCACAAAGCCAGCTGATTTGCATTATATGTCTATTTTTGGCTGTACCCTTTCCTCTAACTGGTAAAATGGAAGACTACTTGGGCACCAATATTTCTTGCTTGCACATCCAGGGCTTTGTAGTATTCCTTGGTTCCGTCCAGGTTCCAGCTTGTGTTGTCATTTGTAAAAAGGCAGAGCTTTAAAGATTTGTGTCTGGAGTTAATACCTAATCTTCAGCATCAACACATCATCTTCCAGGCACTTGCACCACTTGTGTGGAGCTTTGTTATCCTGTCCTGTACTCTCACTATCTGGTGGTCAACCAGTCTGGAGTGGCTAGTGGCTCACTATGATCCATGAAAAAGGCTCCCAGACTTTCTGGCAGCAGCATGCTAGAATGCTGCCAGGTGCTAAGTTGATTTTTGGTTGGTGAAAGCTACTAAATATTTTGAGAAATGGAAAGCGTTGGTTTCAGTGTACTGTTTTTCACGAGTGCTGGTAAGGAACCTTTGGTCACTAGAAGATGCAGTAACTAGTAAAACTAACACCATGAAAGAACAGATACAGTGCAGGCAGTGGCCACACGACTGACAGAACCACATCAATACTAGATGCAGCATTTTATTCCAGGTTTCCTGGTAACATCAGCTTGCACATCTGTTGAGCCCTCAACTGATTCAGTTCCTCAGTCTCTGCCACACACTCCATTTGTTTTTTCCTCTATTGTCAAATTCCATTTCCAAATTAAGGTAATATTACTGTACTATCTACCTGATTGGCAATATTTAATTGCCGGTATTAGAGGAAGCCAAAATTGTATTATCCTTTTTTTGTTGTTGTTGAATCACTGGCTGTCTTTTCATGTCACAGTGTCAACATACTCTTACTTGCACACTTAAATAAAATATCCACTGTGATCCCTTACTGGTTTGTTAATAATTAAGAGGAGACCAAAAGTGAACTAATATAGCACCTCTGTTTTTCAGCTGCAGTTAACTTTCAGCTTTCAGTTCTGATTTGCTACTTCATCTGTGATTTGACCTTGCTAAATTTTCAGTGACCTTGGAATCATCCATCATTTACAGGAAAATGATAACAAAGAAACCCCAAATAATGAGTTTATCATGAGCTTGCTACTTCAAAGACAAGATAGAAACATAGCGTTTTACAGATTAAATGATTGGCTCAGGATGTCTGTTCCACAGAACTTCCCTTAGAAGTTCAACAGCTGCAACATTTCCAGAAAATGTTACCTTTTGAGTTTCATTGTCTAAAATTATGATTGTAAAAGACAAATTAATGTTCCAATGGTACATGAATGCTGGAGAGGTATTCAAACAACATTTATAATTTTATATTTTGTATTGTATGTATTCACATGAAAATCCAAAATTAAAGTATGTTTGTAAAACAGTCTTGAATTCTTTTAAAACAAGCTCTTGAAAGATACAGATGTCCAAGGGAAGCGTATCTTTGCATGACATTAAACTTTGTTGAGTGTTATTTCTAAACAGGATGCAGTATTAATTTGGGTTAAGAGGAAAAGAACTCTCACAGGAACAATTTATTTTTTTTCTAAGGTACATTTATGCTGAGAGAATGACGTTGCCACAACTGAGAAAAGGCAGTCTTTAGCAGTTTTATGAGCTCTAGAGGCAAAATCCATCCAATTCACTGAAATGTCTACCACTTCATTACATCGCATATAATCATGATTTCCAGACTGGGTTAATCTCTCAGCTGCTTTTAGCAAAAGGCTGAGATACATATACGTAACTGCACAGCATACCAACAAAATTTACTTTGGCAATCTCGTTGCAAAGAAACTACCAGAATAAAACGAAATCCTTCCAAAAGTTTCTCCTCAGAATACAGTTTAATTAATGAATAGAAGGGAGATACAAACCCCCATTCATCTCAGCTGTTTAGAGTTGGCTGGAAATCTAATAACAGTACAGCAGCAAGCAGGACTTTGCATTAAATGGTCACTCAGACTCAAGTGCCCCTGAAAAAGGTGGATTATGGAACAAAAATACATTTACAGAAAATAATTTTTTATCTATGCTGTCTGTAAAGCAGAAATATGTTATTTTACCACAGATTAAATCCATGGAAACAGCCTGGTAAAGAAATCAAAGATTCAAAAAGTCTTTCTCAAAAAAGAGCTTTAGTTCTGAGTTACTCATTGTAGGAGCTTCGTCATGAATGTGAATTAAGTATTAGAGAAACACTATATTAGGGCAAGCATCTCATAGCTTCTTACAACTTTTAAGCTGATTTGCTACAGATATAGCCAAGACATTGATTTGTTACACTTTCCTGGGACAGAAATCTGGAGCAAGAGAGAAGAGGAAATATAAATATTGTTTTACTTTTCTCACTATTACTTCCATTCTCACATTTAAGCTTTGTCAGAGATGGAAAGTTCACTGTTTCTACAGCTACAACCTCTTCATTAGGGTATCCTTCCAGCCTAAGTTTTCCTGATTTAACTTACAGCACCCTAAGGCCCACTATAAAGAGTGACAAAACCTATTACTATTAATTTACTACCATCTTTCTTTGTATATGCTTTATTTGCCAGTGGTGGTAAAGTTGCAGTTTTAATGTTTATAGACCACCTGTCATAGAGGTGTCTCAATGAACAACCAGGGCCCTCCTGATTTGAGCCTATTTTTAACTTTATAGAAATGTTGTCTGCAGCAGCAGTATCAACATTTACTATTACAGTTTTTTGATTTATATGAGAGGGTCTTTTGTTGTACTTACTGGTACCTGAAATTTTGTGATAAAAAATCCAGACTAATATAACTTGTTATTCACCTTTTAGCCTTACATTATTTTAAAGATCATCAAATTGATCTGACAGCATTACAAAGTATGCTCAAAATATTTTTTTAAGATGGCCTGTATGCTTCAGCATGCTTTAGGTAGCAGACATATACCTGCATATCTCAAGGAGAAAGACAACTCCATTTTACTACTGCCAAAACAAGTTTTTTCACTCAGCAATGCTTCCTGCAGAGACATCAATTTCATGCCTACAAACTGAAATAACATTTGAGATACTGTGGGTTTTTTTGTTTGTTTGTTGTTTTGTTGTTTTTTTTTTTCCCCCAGCCATCCTATCAATAGGAACAGTATTCACAAACATGGAAAATTGTACCAACTTTTTATTTGTGTATGCTTGCTCCACATGCTCTGAACTTCACAACAGAGCATTTGCCCCTTTTATTATAGCTCCCTGTTGATCACAATTAAGTGGCAAGTACTCCTATTAATGCTTACAATAAAAGTGCAATTACGTGGATACACAAAGAATTTAGCTTTTCTCTTTAGCTCTACTTCAAACGCACACTCTGTATTTGAGGTGAAGCCTCCAAGTTTACAGCATTCAATACAGTGCAATACAAAAGACCAAAATCCAAGACAGCTTCCCTTGTTAAACCAGTTGCTCAACTCACTACTTCTGAAGTTTCTCTTTCAGCAATTCTCAACTTCAACATCATAAACATGCAGTCTGTGTCATTACTACCCTTCCGTTTACAGCTATGTTGGAAGAAAGAGACACACTCAACCACCTTTACACAAATCTGGCAACCGGAGCTCTATTATTTACTTTGACAATACAACCTTTTAATTTCAAACAGTGCACCTTGGTTTATGACAAGTTTACATACATTCATTCGAATACATTGTGGGGGAAACCTGTCTTACAAGAGTATGTTTATAGCAAGATGTATAAAATACCATCGAGTCTCCAGTATGACTAAAACTGCAGAAGAATCACAGAAAGTGCATTAAAAAGCAAGGCTGAAGTTTCAGCACTTGGTTTATTTCAGCAGGGACAATGCAGCTGGTGTAGCAGTTGCTACTGGTTGTGCTGTAATGATATGCAATCAGTAAGTCACAAGGGTGAAAATGAGGGCAAATTTAGGTTTTTGCCTTGATTTATTTATTTTTTCACTTTTGTCTCCGAGAAGAATGGATACCTGATATCCAGTCTTCAAACAGGTATGTTTTGTAAAGAAAAGCACTACTCGCAACACAGTTCAATCATTTCAGTTTGGTTTTGCCTTGTTTTTTTTTCTGAATAATATCCAAGGAAAAATCTATCCAAATCTCACTAAATAAGTTTACTATACATTTACAAAAGGCAGAATCTCTTTTTTTCTTTGCTGTCAGAGTTTTGTGTCTTTTCCTTAATCAGTCACATGTAAAATGGTGAAATGATGGACCCCAAACATCTGCAACTCCCTACAATATTAGTCCATGTGCACCACGTTACCTGGGCTTATTTTCATCACAGAGACAACCTCTGAAGCATCAAACACTACTCCCGAGTTGAAGAAAAGGTCACTACAGTGTCTTTGAAGGGTTGCTACACAGCAGTGACAGAAATACAAAGATTGAGTTTCATGCCTGCAAGTTTTACTTAAACAAATGGCCCCAAGTTTGCCTACTCACGTAGGTGCCTCTGTTAGTTTTCCCATAATTGTGAGGTCCACAGTTAAATGAAATGGCAGATTCATCACTGATACAATCTTTGTCCAAGGTTTACAGTCCTTTAATTTGTGTGCTTTCAGGGCTTGAGGGCATTTTCCAATATCCTGAAGGGATTTGGGTATCCTTAAGAGGGGACTAAATTAATCCTTACATCAAATGATACCAGAAACACGGCCTTCACTTGTTGTCAATTTAGAATGAAAAACGGAATTGCTTCTCATAAAGCAAAAAGAACGTAGAACACAGGTAGAAATGACACAGAAAAATAAAGGTTACAGTCAATATTTCAGTGTCTACAAAGTGATTATAGAATTGACAAAAAGTAAATACATCTTCATGTCTGTCAATCATAAAAATCTTGAATTCCCCCTATGTATGGGTGTTTGAGCACACAGAATTCATATAAGGACAAAATCATGGCAGAAAGGGGAACAATAGCAATTTGCAGCAAACTAGAAAACAAAACTTCATGAAAAAAGTCTGTACCTATGAACCAAACAAACACTGTACTAATTTACAGCCATTAGTCTTAGATACAAGGAGTCATTCTTTAGAAACACCCCCAAACAATACACCCCAAACCTACTATTTCTGAGTGAAATGTTGAAACGCATTTTTTCCCTTCATTAAGAAGGCATTTTTCTCCTACCCATAATAATGAGCATGGGTTTTTTTCTTCATATAAAGGTGGAAAAAATAGCAAACTCCTGAAGACCAGATGACCAAGAAATGACAAATTTCATACTTATACCAGATTGTTTGTTACCATGTCTTAAGGCTTCCCCACAGCAACTGATGGTTGTTTTGACTGATATCTAAAGAGCTGGCATAAGATTGTTCACACAGATTTTCAAAAATTTCGTGTTCTCTTTTAATGAAATAGTGATTTTCTAAGTTACCCACTGGTCAGAAGTTGGCTTATAGACCTAAAAAACAATAACAAGGCTCTATTAACTGGTCTTTATAACCAAACTAAATAACCCTGACTGATGAAGATAAATGGGTTTGAGATTCTTGGAAGAAAGGAAGTAAAAGTTGTCTCTCTGCTCAGTAAAGCATACATGAAAGAAAATTTACTGTTTAAGAAATATATGAACCACTGCCATAACAAGTTATTGTGCTTTGTGCTATAACCTAGACTATAATATGATGGAGCTGTCAGTTCCAGAAATTTCCTTGGACTTAGTTTTCAGTATTCTTAACAACAATTAAAAAAAAAGAAGAAAAAAAAAGGGGCAATTTTAAAACTTGTTTCAGAAAATTTTCACAACCTACCTTCCTTATTTATGGTAATCTTGGCATTTTAATACACCCACCAAATTCGGGGGGGGGGGGAATCAACATATTCTGCCGAATACAGAATTGTGTAAAGAAAAATGCATCACTATGCAACTTTACCTAGGAGAAATATCACAGACACACAGAAAAAATGTCTAGCAAGTAAAAATTATCTACATTTAAATTGTATATTAACGTAACTTGTAAAAAAATAAGAAAAAATCCTCATGCATTTGACTAGACCAACACATTTTCTCACCCTGAATTCAACGAAAAATAGAATTAAGCTATATCCAAAAGCTGTTTCTTTCCCTCTGAGAGGAAATTACAAGCAGAAATCTACAACTAAGAGAATGCTATTTTAAACTAACAAGAATGATGAGATAAATGTGGCATAATTCTCATATGAATGCAGGTTATTAAAGTACATGCATAATAATAAAAATCAAGCCATCTCAGTGAAGTGTGTTAAAAGACATTTAATTTAAAATTCAGGAAAAAAAAGTGCTTTGTTCTACAAGCAGAAAGTTTTGTTTTGTTTTATCTTGGAGAGGTTTATATTTTCCTTAATAATAATAATTTATTCAAAAAGATCTTAATAATGACTACCTGGTATTGCAGATTCCTTTTTCAGGAAGGAAAAACATTCTGTTTACTTCACTGATGGGAATATCCCTTAATGAAGGAATTGCTTCTTCTTGGAATTTCTTCTGTTGCTGCTTTTTTGCATAATTATCTACAGGAGATAATGAGAACATTTCACATTTTTTTAAATTTATTTCAATCACTGTTATATAATGCAACACTGTATAAATTTAGCTACTGTGAATGATGATGAAAACTCCATCTTGCTGAAGTATAATGAGATGATTATCAGAAATGCTTTACATCACTATGGAAGTAGAACCCTTGAAGAAATCAATCATCTCTATTCTCCCGCTGAAATTACAGTCTGGGACTTGGTTTAAGATGCTGTATGACATTAAACCATAACTATCCAAAGATAACAAGAGCAAACAAAGAATCCCATGGTGAACAGCTCAGCCTGCAGTTTGAACAGTCTGTACTAGGATTTTTGCTGAAAGATGCTGTCCAACCTCCCTCTCAGCTGCTTGTTCACATCACTACACGGCACCCACTCCTGTGACAGCACAAACATTTTTACAGATGCACTTTGAACATAATTATGGAACTGTTTCCTCTGAAGAAAGAAAATTTTCAATTGTAGCTGGTTTTTTTTAAACTAGGTCTCCCATCCCCATACAGCTACGCAAACTCTTGGGTTGATGTTAAATGACAGGGTTATGTGAGAGAGTCAATGAGTGGCCAGGAACACAGAGATGACTAAATGTCAGTTTTTGCCAGAAACGTTGGAGTTAGGCATTTGATCTAAAGCCCTGGATGACTTTTTAACTCAGCAGTTCAGTGTAATGTAGTATTACGTACACAGACGTGATTTCAGCTGTCTTAGCAATAGGTAACTTCCTTGACAAATTTTAGTCTGTTTTTTTTTTTTTTTTCTGATAAAAATGGCCACCTGCAAATAGGGATGGAACTCCTCATTTGAAGGAAGATGCAGCTGCCTGGAGAATATCGTGAAGCCTAGAACATGTCTCCTTGGCAGGGGTAAAGGCCACACAAAAGTTAAAAGAAAAACTGAGAACTTCTCTTTTAGACAGAGAAACACTAAAGTATCTGATCAGGCTTTAATACTGTAGCATATTCCTTTGCACCACCTTGACTCTGCATGCTTTCCCACTTCTGCCTCTGACAGCTACTCGCACCTTCTTCCCATGACACTCTTCACTGGTTTGTAATGCAAGGTGCATGGCTGGGACATCTTTATATGACTAACCCCTGTTCCTCTTATGTGATCTATTTTGCTAACAAAGTATGCTCTACTAGTTGGAAACCACTGCTGTAAAGATAGCAGGGGGAAGAGTCAGGCTTGTGAATACCTTTTCAGTCTAGTACTTCAGTACTTCTGAGAAGTCCTTTTCTAGATTAAATAGTTCTAAGGCTTAAAATTTTATTTATATTATATATGACTCCATATATATATTCACAGAAATTATCAGTTAAGTGTCAAAATCTTAGGAAAAAAAAAATCAATAAAATTACCTGTAATGGTGTGTGTGGAGTTAAGTGGAGCTGTACTTATCATGTTAATACCAAAAAGTAATATATAACCAATTCCTACAGCAACTAGTAGGTATGCCGGCAAAGCAACTGCCCAATATCTGAGGAAAAAGATTTTCAAATTTACATATCATAACAATAAATGCCTAATGATGTAACAGTTTTAATGTAGTGGTTTTTATGCAGCACAAACTTAGCCAAGAAGAAAATAAACAAGAAAATAAACAGACCCTGGTCTCTCCCAAGATTACTGACTACAGAGTCACTGGTGTAAGTCATCAAATAGATTCCTTGCAAAAGGTTCTTATTTTTTTAACTATGGATTAAAGTTTACTGTATTTTCATTGCCAAACTTCCTGAAAAAGTCACATTTATTGTAAAACATTCAAATACTATTTCTTTCATTACACAATTAAAAATTTTCATCAGAGATACTTATTTGCATAAAAAGAAAATGCTTCACAAAGATTATAGTCCTTCATCATAAGGAAAAAAAATGGATTAAATACAATGCCACTATTTAAAAAAAGTTTTGGTTTTTAAAAATAATTAAGGGTGCCCTACACTTACACATACTCCAGCTAAAGTGTTTAATTGGTTGAACTTACTTTTGAGGCCAGTATGTTAGTCCCAATGAGAACAGCCAAGTCTCAGGAATGTATGCCCAGATAAGATACAACACTGCACAAAGAATTAAAGAAGTCATAATAGCATGAGTGATACTGTTTTAGACTTCCTTCCTAAGTTTTAGAGCAATACTTCCCACAGTTACATGCTGAGATAGTATTTTGCTTTTACACTTTTTGAACCAAAATAACTCTACCAAAATCTCTGTAGAATATGCCACTCAGACACAAAACCTGCCCAATATGGGGGAAATGTTTTGTAGCTGGTTATAAAATATACTTTTTATATTTGGTTTAACATTTAGTTTCTGATTTCCTATGTAAACAGACAAGAATTTCTAGCAAGGGGAACTGTAGAACAACAACAACAAAAAAAATCAATAAAAGGGTGCTAAATGACCCTGAACACAGAAGATATTAAAGCAGAAAATGATCACAGATTGGGTCATTTGGTAGAATTGGATGTGCTTGGTAGCGCTTGGATAGAACTGTTTATATGAAGTTAGTGGCAATACTTTCTGATTCTTGTCAGGCTAGTAATTTTCACATCAACAAACCCAATACTGAGAAATTTTGCTCCCTAATGATTCTAGAGAAAGGTTTAACTTGAGGGGAACGGGTTAGTAGCCAAACAGTGACGCAAGTTATGGAACCGCAATGGCTTCCTGTGAGAGGAACGGAAACCAAATTGAATTTCTACTAACTGCCTAAGGGTGAGAAAGACTTACAGTAGGAAACTGGCTTATTATTTTACTACAGTATATTGGCAGCACCTGTTCTTGTGTTAAAGCAAGTGTTCTGACCCTCTCAAGCCTTGGTCCTATGTGGGCATGCAAGATATTCCCAGTGAAATGGTAAAGTACCTGTCACACCAGTAAAGAAATGCTGGTTTAACCCTAATCATTTTCCATTGCTGTTGAATAATCTGACTGTAACACTATTAAAGATCCCAGAATAAGGCAAAAACCAGACAAAACACAAGGAAATCACAGACGGCTAGGACAGATCTTTGCAACAACTGACAGGTCTGGCAAGTAAAGCACACTTAGTCCTTATCATGCACCTTACAATACGTGGGATTAACACAACTTTTACCCTTTTCAGATGGCCTCATCAGAATTACATTTGCCTCGTAAGCAAATCAACACTTTTCGGTGAAGTATTCAGTACCCAGTATACTTACTAAAGCCAAACCACGATCCTAAAAAAAGAGCAAATCCATATATTGCCCTTTCCGGCAACGGGGCTGGAGAGTTTTCAACCATACCGCTCTCTTCCCTGTATCCCTGTAGCTTGCGGGGGGGAAGGGGAACACGGTAAGAAGCTCTTGGAGGTTTCCCGGCAAGTTCCTCTCGGAACACCCCAGAATCCGTGGGTGCGGGAAGCGATACCACGCACACGCCTC
>JANHFX010013844.1:0-82159 GCA_027560015.1 Chloroceryle amazona | reverse complement strand
CGCCCAGCCCCCGCCGGCCAGGGGCCCGCCCGCGCTCCGAGCCTGGCTGGGCTGGACCCCTTTGTGTCCTCCGCGCTCCGGGAGCGGCGTGGGCTTCCTGCGGGCGGCCACCGCCTTCAAGGCAGAGGTCCCGGAACGCACTCACAACGCTGGCAGGGGAGCCCTGCTTCAAAACTGGGGTCCGTATGTCGCTCCTTTCGCGGTCCGGCCAGGGAGGCTCTGGCCCCGTAGCCGGGCACTTTTGCTCTTCAGCAGGCGCCTGTGTCCCCAAGGGCGAGTGACGCTGTGCTTCGGGATGGGAAAGGTGGTATGTCAAAAGTCACGGAAACAGCGACAGTAGTCGGGCAGGGAAGCGATTTTTGTTAGTGACTGACTTACTGAAAAAACATTGTAAGTTTCATTCCCAAGTGCCTTTTTTAGTGCTGTGAACGAGAGTGCACAGAAAGGCCGAAGGTGCCTTTTTTGTTTGTTCGCTTTTGATTTTGCTAATTTATTTTTACCTGTCCTCTAGGCCATGTTTTTCCTTAAAATTTTATTCTTGGTAAGGTAAGTTTTTCTTGTTTTATCTTTTCCACACCAGATGAGAGAACACATATTGACTCTAGGTAACTCTTAAAATCATTCTCCAAAGGGATGCCCTGGAATTCCAGTGTAGTACAGTTCCAGAGATAAGCACCAGGTTTTTTACAGTGTTGGTGACTGATTTTTTTTTTAGTTTTATATTTATTTATTTGTTTGCTTGTTTTGCTTTCTGAAGGAAAGAAGTACGACTAGAAATATATAGATTTTTGGTTTTTTTTTCCATGTCTTCTTTGGGCCTTGACTATACTTCTGAAAACTAGTGGTTAATGGAAAGTCAGGATAGAAATTTCACATCTTTTTTCCAAACCCTGTGGAATATATTTGCCGTCAGTGACACATTTTAGACAATGTCATGTGTTATATTTATTATCTTATAATGTTATGTTTAATCTGACTTTTTTTTTTTTTTTCCATTCCAAAGGTAGTGAAAAAGAAAACAGCAAGATGAGCAAAAAGCCTCCAAATCGTCCTGGAATCACATTTGAGATTGGTGCTCGTTTGGAGGCACTGGACTATTTACAAAAATGGTATGGAAAATATTGTGCAGTATTTGTAAGAGCATAATTATTTTGTGTATGTTGGATGTCTAATTATTGAACCTAGTGCACCTTTTGATAGACTGATCACATTTGAACTTTATGAATTTCCACACAATAAGTAGAACTGTTAGCTTTAGGAAAATATTATCACTTCAGAATTCAGATTTAACTTTCCTACAGGTTTTTGTTTGTTTGCTTTCAGTTGCTTCTGCAGCCATAGTAAGCAAAAAGCTCCTTGATGAATTACGGCTGGGAACATAGAGGCCTCTACCTGCTTTTCAGTTTCATTCCTGGAGAGCTAAGCATGTTTGTGTATACATCTGATCCTCCAACGTATGCGATAGAGAAGCCCGTGTCTTATTTGTGCGTGTACTCCAGTAGTTATATGTTCTGTATAAAAAGTTGGGTAGTGCTCTGAATTTAATTACAACAAAAGTATTTGTTTTAGTAAACAGTGTCTAAAGGAACAGGTTTTACAGAACAGTTCTTGTTCTTATTTATTGCTCTAGAGTGGGTTTTCTATATAGTGATTCTATAACTGAATGCCAAGATCATGAAACTGTTTAAATAGTTAAACTGTTAAATATAAAGTAATTTAAATAGAACTTTTTTTATAGCGTCTTTGGTGAGTAGATGTAATTGGTTACTATTACTAGATAACAAAATTTAATATATAAAAAAACCCCTTCAGCTTAATCATATCACAGGAGATCCCTGAGTGTGCAGTGTATAGTTTGTATTGGATCTGCCCAGCTCTTTCACAGGGAAACATTGTGTGTCAGTTCTGGAGTACTTGGCTAGGTTTGGCCTTGTCAGGTGTGGGCTCTGTCACAAGCTCTGCAGCTGAGTTGGTTGGTATTTTCAGGCAAAATAGCATTTATCTTGACTTTTCTAGGACCTCATTAATTGCCTGGAACGTCAAGTAGAACAGGTCAAGTTTATATGCATGTAAATTTTTGTGATGCCATATACAGGAGCAGAAAGTTCATATTAAAATTTTGGAGTAATTTTGGAGTTATAGCAACACTTGAAAATGGAACTCTTCTTTTGAATGAAATTCATGTACATAACCAAAGAGCTTGTTAGAGAAAGACTACTGTGGTGTTACTAGGGTGACATGGGCTGGAATAACAGTCCATGCAAGTTTTTTTTCATAGCTTTCTGTTGCAGAAGTTCATGGAGGATGTTTTTGAAGTTCTTTCTATATATAAGCTGTATGCGTTCTTCTTATCTGCATGCAGAAATACATACTTCAAAGAAAATAAACTTGCTGAACTTACATGAAACCTCTATTTTTTTTAACAAAACCAACATCAGTATTGCTTAGCTCAGTCTTTCTACAAGTGACATATTGAGAACACTTGCTGAAAAATAGCCTTTGAAAGGGTTTTAAGTTTTTTCTCCATTTTTCCAAAAGCCTGCTGTCATTTCAAGATCCAGTGTTCATGACCAGCTAAAATGTTAATCAAGAAAGACTTCTAGAGGGTAGGGAAAAATTGCAGTAAAGTTTGGTTTTGCTTTTTGAGGTTTTTTTTCAGGTCTTAGATTTTCATCTGTGCAGTAGTTGCTGAAATTCATTGCATGGAACCTGGTGTTCTGTTTGAATTCTGTAAACTGGAGAGAATATTGTACACCTTGGGTAGAGCTTAAAACCCCCATACTTTGAAATGCAGAAGTCTTTGCAGGCAGTGCTTGGCTCACTGATGTCATTTGACGTGTACAATTTCTGGGTAGAAGAAAGCCTGGTCAAACTGGTAGCAAGAACGGGCTGTCAATGAGTGTGTTTATTTTTGTTTTATTGTGGAAGTAACTGCAGTTGCTTCTTTATCAACTGCAGCAATGTATTGTTGCAGGAGAGGTCATCTTTCATAATGAATTTGTACAATTTGTTACATTTAAATTCACTAAAGCTAACTTAGAAAATGTGTCTCTAATCAAAATCAACATGGTCATCTATCAGCAGATAATAAATCAGATTGGATTCACCTATAATAGAAAAATATTAAATATATTTAAATTTAATTTGAAAAATATATTTTTCAAGTCAGAATGGAGGGTATTTGGTTTTGTATCCTCTATGAGGAGGAAAGATTTTCTTTTTTTTTTTTATGCCATTATTGTATGTCTGTTTCTACACTTTGTAGGTGTAATCTTGGGCAAATTTACTAATGTTGCATTATTTTTTAGGTTGAGATAACTATTGTCCCATCTCACAGGGCAATTCACCACTTTTTGTTCATTTTTCATAAAATCATAGAATACCAGGCTGGAAGGGACCTCAAGGATCCTTGTGGGCCCTTCTCTGAACCCTCTCCAGCCTGTCTGTATCTTTTTTTGTATAGTGGGGACAAAAACTGAATGCGGTACTCAAGGTGTGGTCTGACCAGCACTGAGTAGAGTGGGATAATGACTCTATCCCTGCTAATGATGCACTTGTTAATGCAACCCAAGTAGTCTGTTGGCTTTCTTTCCAGCTGCAGTACACTATTCATTCATGTTCAGCTTGTTGTCCACCAGGGCCCTTTCCACAGGGCTGCTCTCCAGCCAGGTGGATCCCAGTCTGAGCTGTATTCCCAGTACAAGACCCTACACTTGTCTCTGCTGTACTTCATAAGTTTCCTTCTACCCCGCTGTTCTAGCCTGTCCAGGTCTTCCTGGAGGGTAGCTCTCCCTTCTGGAGTGTCAGCTTCTCCACTTATTTTGGTGTCATCCACAAACTTCATTAGGGTGCTCTTGATCCCAATATCCAAATCACGAGGATATTAAACAGTGTTGGGCCCGATATTGATCCCTGGGACATCCTGCTTGTGACTGATTGCCAGTTTGAGAAGGAACTAGTGACTACCACCCTCTAGGAACAACCTATCAGCCAGTTCCCCACTCACAGCACAGACCACTTATCTTAGGTTTACAACTTTGCAAGTGTCAGTTGCTCTAGGAGGAGGCTGTGGGGGATCATGTCAAAAGCCTTCAGAAATCCATGTAGACAATGTCCACTGCTCACCCTGCATGAACTAAGCAGGTTATGCTGTCGCAGGAAGTGATGAGGTTGTCAGGTATGATTTGCCCCTGGTGAATCCAAGTTGGCTTTTCCCAGTCACATGCTTCGGTTTACTGGCTTGGAGGAGTCAAAAGGAACATGATGATGTTAAAATGAAAAATACTGTTCTTGTGACCATGAATGTGTGTAATGTGTGTTGAGAGCATGGTGGTGGGTGTGGGTTTGTTTTGTTGTTGTTGTTGTTTTGGTTTATTTATTTATTTATTTATTTTATTTTTGTTTGTTTGTTTTGTTGTTTTGTTTGTTTGTTTTTGTTTTAACTGTTAAAAAGTGAAAACTGGAAGATTCCCATTACATTTTCTGATGTGGACCTTGGAGTATTATTGTCGTCTGACCAGTGCTTCATAATATAAATTTTGTAAGCCACATTAAATTTTGTAGATTTGCAAAAATGTTACGTAATACTTATAGGTTAAAATCCCTGGAACCTGAGAATGGAGAACATGCAATATGTAAACTGGGCAGAGACCATCAGCCAACAATAGTTTTCCTGTGCTCTCTTTACAAATAAAAAAACCCAAAAAACAACCAACCAACCAACAAAAACAGAAAAAAACCCTTGAAATTGACACTCTATTTGGGATTACTAAATACTATTTTCAGCATGCTATTTAAAAACACAGACAGAACTTGCAGGTTATTGTTTCTTCCCACAAAAAGAATACTTCCATTATTGAACTGGAATGTGGTGGCCTGTTTTGTTTTTGTAAAAAGTAAAGACTTTTTCCTGAGTGTTTTGAGTTTATTTTTCTAATTTGGCCTGAGCAGTTGGAAAACCTGTGTACCGAATTAATTTTGATCCCTTAGTGTAGAGTACTTGGTGGGGGCAAATGGGGAGGATTAACCTGTCTGGAAGAAGGTTGTTTGGGCCTTAGACATATTTTGACTCCAGTACTCGAAAGAGTGATGCTTGTGTTCCTCTTTGTAGTGCTTCCCCAGAAAGCCTGTTTGTAGCTTTGCAATGGAAGAAACCTCTACATAAAGTTTCTTGCGTATGAGATGTAACCATCTTCATATTAATCTTATTTCTATAAAATAAGTGTAACGCTTTCCTGTATGTGTTGATGCTAGAATCCTTTAAGAAGGAGGATTAAAAAAATTTGTTGCCATTTTATGTCTTATTAGCAGGAAATGAATACTTGCCTTGGAAATATTTGTATAAATTTGCAGTTGATGAAATTAAGTATTTTTCTTAAAAACAACAAAAGCCGTAAGACCAGAAAAACGTTTCAGTGCAGTGTAAAGCTTGCAGTAGTATATTCTGTATTATGGATTCACTACTCTTTTCCAACGTGAGATCACTATTGTGAACTCTTACTGTTTATATGTATTTGTGGCACATTGTGTGGCTAAACTTAGTGGTTATTGAGGGTAATAGCTTGTTGCTAAACCCATACAAAGTTATTTTCGGGTTGCCTCATAACCAATCCTATATAGCTTGGGTGGTTCAGAGATTTGTTAAATCTTCAGTCTCTGAGGATTGGAGTTGAGTGCAGGTTTTGGCTCTATTCATCTTGCAACCATTGTCTTAGTGTACAGTGAAGAAACATGAAGTATAGGGTTTAGCTGTGCAAAACTGATATAATAGACTTTGATTCAGAGCTGATAATGACATTTTTAAAAGATGTGAATAGCAGAAATTGTATTTATCAGAGAAATTAGCCAATAAATACCTGGTGCTGCATTTTCTCCAAGTGATTCACAATGAGACAATGTTTTGCATATCTTTTGTTAACTGATGCCATAGTTGCTTCCCCCCCCACCCCTGCCCCGATATATATTAGCTTCTTGATTCTTGGCTTACTGAATATTCCTTAAAACTGCCTTCATTTTTATATATTTGTCTCTGAACTATAGTCTGTATTGTACATCCCCCTCTTACTCAGTTTTCTCTTTCTAGGACAGAGTGCCATATTTTGCCACTTTATCCCTTCTGTTGTCTTCTACATGCAGTGCTTAGAAGGAGGACTTAGATGATGATCAGTGAAAGTTACGAGCCTTAACAACATTTAGAAACGTAGCAAGGGAACTGATACAGGGTAGTGTCGTAAATGGAATGGAGTAGGGATGGGAGAGTTCTCTGTTTTGTCTGATGGCTCCTGAATTTTGTAAAATAACTGTAGTTTTGTATTCACTACCTGGCTGCCATGTGATAAACCTGAAATTTCCAGCTGTAGTGATAGAACACCATGGTTCTTGTCTTCCATTGCATTACTGCAGCTTCAAGTGCCTGTGTACTGGATCTCACTTTTGCTTGCTACAAAGTGAACTTCCCATCCTCTTGCTTTTCTGGTGGTTTTATTTACTTCCCTCTGTTAAATGCTTCTGTGTCATCCTTTACTTCTATTCAAAACTCTTAGGTTACAGTTACTTAGATATTTACTGTAGTAACCATACCTTTGCATTTCCCCCCTGCTTTGCTACTTGTCCTGCTTATTCTGGCACTTGGTGTCTAGTTATAAGTAGTCTGAAATTGGAACACTCGGGAAGATCAAAAAACTAGTAAGACATTTCTAAATAAAATTCCCAAAGGTAGCAGCATGCAGACTTAAACAAGAAAACATCATCAAAGACAGGGCTTCAGAAAAACATCTCTTGGTTGACTTATTTTCTTGAAACCTTGTTCAAAGTTAAACCAGAATGCTGATGATGAGATGTGGGTTTTGACCTGTGAGTTTCTGTTTTAATACAATATATCATCAACTTCCTTGTTCTTGTTAGATTGTTATTGTTGGTCTACTTGAGAAAGGAGAGGGTGTTGGTCTTGTTGCTCCTCTCAAAGGTCCTATGGAAGAGTTCTGACTTAAAAAAGATCATGTTGGTAGGGTGGCAAATGAGAGTCTACAGTTTGAGACTACAACTTAGCTTTTAACGTTCAGTAAGAAGAGACTTGGAACTTAAAAAATGGCTGTGAAAATATTTTGCATTTCTGAAATGTATGTGTGAGAGAAATGCAAAAAGAGGTTGAACTGTCTGCATTCTGAAATGTGAAATGTTTCTGAAGTAGTGGCAGTGTTTATAGCTGATGGGAACTTGCAGTTCTATCAGTGGAAATAGGTTGCCCAAGCTCTGTTCTTTTACTATTGCTCCACAGTAGCACTTGATTAGAAAAACAGGTTGCCTTTTAAGGCAAGACATCTGCTCTTTTCCTGTGGTCTTTCATTTTCACACATGTTTTGTTAACTTTAGACCATCTCTAATATAAAGTCTGGAGAAAATTTGATAATCTAATTAACTTTCTGGGTTTGGTTTTTTTTTTTTAGGAAATTATTTGCACTTTTGAATCTGTTTCAGTACTTCTGTGAAGGTCAGAAGGAGCTGAATTCTGCCTCATTTTAATTTTCTCTGAATTTCATAGTGTGTAAACAATAGGATCCAATAATTTTAGGGGAGAAAGTAGTGTGACAAAAGAAGTTTGTTCCTTGCTCCCCTACTACGATTCTGTTAGATACATCACTTAGTGAAACAGAAATAGTAAGACTGAATAATAATCGCTGAAGCTAGAGAAATCTGCCATCTTCCCCTACTAATGTATTCTCAACCTTTTTTTGGTTCCTAAACTATATCTATGCCACATCCTGAATTAGATGCCTAAAATGTGGTCCGGTTGTAGCTCAGTCCTGATTAGTTCTACTGAGCATATATGATGTTTGCTGAGAGTAAAATCCATGTGTTAAGACTGTCATACTTACTTTAGTGCATGTGAAGTTTAGGGAGAGGACTGATAAAAAATAGTAACTGTGAATCAGATTTAATGGCAGTGAAATCTTGCAAGCTGATCTATAAATTAGTAAGTGGCTTAGATTAAGAAGGTTCTGCTGACTTCTGGGCTTGATTAGTTGTTTGGATTTGTCTGAAATCAATGGTATAGTTTGATGAAACATTTCATATGGTAAAAGTAATGAATGTACCCCTTAAAACTATTTCATAGTCTTTCCATCCCCAAGCAGCTGAAAACTCGTACAGGGTTTTGCTTTAGACAGAGACAGGTTTTAAAGCAGATAAATACAAACTTGTAATACCAATTTCAAGCAGTTTTGGTCTGGGAGTTTGAAGTTTAAATTTGTATATAATTACCTGACTATGATGAAGCTGATGACATATCAAGGAGGTGTATAGATAACTCTTAGACTAATTGTTATCCTACTATCAATTTATTAACTTTCATTTTCAAATTTGGAGAGTTATTGGTACAAGGTCTTAATGTAACTTTCTGAATGGTCATGTGAACACTGTTCACAAAAAAAACTCCAACAACCTTTGAAGAAGTTTTGAGATGTATCAATTTGCTTATCATTCAAGGTATCCATCTCGCATTGAGAAGATAGATTATGAAGAGGGGAAGATGTTGGTCCATTTTGAACGTTGGAGTCATCGCTATGATGAGTGGATTTACTGGGACAGCAATAGGTTGCGACCCTTGGAGCGACCAGCATTAAGGAAAGAAGGACTGAAAGATGATGAAGAATTTGTTGTAAGTGGCACATTTATTTTGTCTTTGGATCTTTGTTGTAAGCTGTCCTGCTTGTTTTCCTACGCTAAATCTCTCTAGCACATAACATTTCATTGTTTTTAGGAAAAAAAAAAAAGGATTATTAAAATATTAATGCCTACATTTGTATAAAATAGGATTTTAAACCTGGAGAAGAAGTGCTAGCTCGTTGGACAGACTGTCGATATTACCCTGCAAAGATTGAAGCAATTAATAAAGAGGGTATGTATTCATGTATGGCCCATTGATAAGGACTGTTCGCATAAACTGCGCTGTAGCTGTAGTCCGCTTGAAAAGTGGCTTGTGTATAAAGCTTTCCTCACTGTCTCATTATTAAGTGAAAATGTTTCTAACTAATTTAGTAAGAAGTTCATCTGTGTGAAATTAGTAAACTGGAATTTCTTCAGGAAGACAAAATGCTTAATGTTTCCTCAGTGATGAGAAGAGTATCCTGTGCCCAGAGTTATAATTATTTTGTACGGTTATTGATTTGGGCTAATGATATGTTTAAATTTTCATCATTGTTTTAAGAATGGTAGGTCTCTTTAAAGTTCTATTGAAGAAAAATAATGGAAAAAGGGAAATGCTGGAATACCTTAGATGCAGTATTTCAGAATGGGGTGATACTTCTTAAAAATGGAAGTTTTTACTGTAGTTTAAAGCAAATGCAGATTTGATTATGAATTACGGCAGCTTAAATACGTAATTTTTTCAATCAATTATGACCAAAAGTGACACAGTATCTTAGAGGTCCTTGAAATTGTCCCAAGTGGACAAAGAACAACAATATAAACCCAGGGTTTTTCTTTTTTCTTAACATTCTCAATCCTGACTGTAGGTAACTCCTCGTTCCTTTGTTCATCTCACCTACAAAACATTTTGTTAAGCTTTCCTAGTAACAAGGTGTGTTTGTTTCTTAACTACTGATAGTGATTACATCAATCCTTTTCCAGGAACATTCACAGTACAGTTCTATGATGGTGTTATTCGATGTCTTAAGAGGATGCATATCAAATCTATGCCAGAGGATGCAAAAGGGCAGGTAAGAGTATGTTAGGTGTCTCTCTGATAGCTTTTATATAGACTTTTTAAAAATATCTTGAGATAATAGAAAATGTCATCTAGCACAACTAGTTGTAGCTTACAGATTTTATTCTAGGTCCTGCACTGTCTTGCTTCACCAGTTTTATGGATGATGTCCCAGAGTGTGCTTCTCAAGTGGTCTTGCCTCTACCTGAAATGCCCAGCTGCCATACACTGCACTGCCAGCTAATCTCTTCCCAGAGCTTTGTTTGGCAGAGTTTACAAAACCAGGGTCATCCAGAGTCTTTTTCCTCTGGTTTCCTTTCAGGAAAAAGATTTAGCTTGTCAGTGGTCTGTGATGCTGATTTATTTATTTAATTATTTATTTTTAATTCTTTTTTTTTTTTTTCTAACCCAGCTTCCACCCCATCTCTTTCATTTGCTACTGTGGTAGTTTTTTGCCCACATGTTCTTATTAACATGATTGTTCTGTGAGGGTTTTCTCCCCTGTATCAGAACTTCTGCATATTCAGATAGAAATATTTCTTTAACAGCAACTGGACAATATCAGAAATAAGTAAGATGCTAAGGAAATTTGAGGGAGGCTGTGGAGAGCAGGATTTAATCTCTAGGTGTATCTTTACTTGCTAAAGAAAAACAACATTGAAAACTGTTACTTGATTTCAGTGGAAATGCCATTGCATTTATCTTGCATGGTAACTGTACAAAATTTAGGCATTTCATAATTGCTTTTGTAGTAGTCCATATTGTAACAAGGGCAGATGGATAAGCAGAATGGCTTGGAAATATTTCTGTGTCCTGGCCTCCAGGTTCCAGGTAGCTATACACTAGGGTTCTTCTATACAAAGATCACTGGAACTTTGCAGGCAACACTGCTCTATTTAAACTGTGTTTCCACAAAAAGATTAAATTGAAATCTAATTATGCTAACACTGGCTTCTTGCTTCAGTCTTACAATAACTCTATTGAATCAGTATATGATGTTTCAAACAATACCTGCAGTATGACAGCAAGTTAGGAAGCTAGAGTATTTAATTTCCTTTTTCTGAATTAAAAACTTGGATATGACTGAACTGAAATAGCCCTTCTGTGACAAAGTAATCAGGTCCCTTACTCTGTCCTCTGCTTTTCCTAGGGAGCTATGTTGTGTATAATCTTGAGTTACTGCTGTTAGGCCACAGGCATTTACAGCTTTTAAAAAAAAAAAAATAGTAAATCCACTTCTTAGCAACCATGTTGATGTCGAGGCACGCTTGGTGGCAGTCCAGCTCGTCTAGTATTTCTAATTTTTCTCAGTAGATGAGAGTTGGGGTGTCAATCTCATACATCTCGGGGACTGACTGTAGGTGGCTTCAATGAAGTCTTGAGACAGAATAAGGGAGGCCAGATTTACACTTTCTGAGATGAATTCAGCTTTTTTAAGTTGTCTTGCAGCAAAAAAACAATGTCAATTATGCTTTCTATAATGCTAACTGATGCTAGTTCCAGCATTTAATTTGGCAAAATTAGAGATGGGCGTGAAGTTCTGTAGCTTTCAAAGGAAAAGATACTTTTTTATGCCGTCATTATGTTATGGTGAAATGTTTGTTTTTCAAAATATTTCTGTGGTATTTAAGAAAAAACTGATCTGAGAATTGTTTTGGAAATCAGTTATCTGAAACTGAACTTTGCCCAAGCCTAGAACTCAAAATGGATGGTTTGGGGGTTTTTTTGCATGATTTATTTTATACAAAATTGTTTACTAAAAATTATATAAATCTTAAAAGCAATGCCAAGAATATAACAAGATATATTGCTAATATATTGAAAAACAGTAGAGTTGACAGATACAAAACTTCATGCTTAATTTAAACCGATGTCTTGCTTTTTGTCTGTTTCCAAAGGAAAAAAATAAAACAGCATTTTAAGAGATGAGTGTAAGCTTGAGATACTTCAAGTTCTAGCGCATTAGCAAATGTAACAAATTTAAGATCTGCTTGGAAGGTGTGTGCTAAGAATTTGAATTGCATAGAGAGATATTGACTAGTTATATCTTTGATCTGAGCTTAGCGTGTCTTCAAGGAAGAGACTGTAAACACTCTAACACTCAAACTATTTTCGAGTTGCATCAGAATTGTGTTCTAATAAGACTCAGCTGTGAGGGTGGAAAGTTAAGAGTGGAAAATATTTGTGTGGCTCAATGCAATGAGACTATAGGTTAGGTTGCTCTGCAGATAAGTGCATATTAATTGAAATCACACTGAAATGTGGCTAATGTAGTACAGAGAGAATATAAAAAAAGATGGGGGATATTGCGACTGCCCTTGTGAGAGCACATGTGAAGTATTCAGATAACTTACTTTTTCTGTTTCATGTTTTTTGTTTTATCTTCGATGTAATTAGGCGCGCGAGAGGGAGCAGATAGCGCCGGAGCTGAGATTAGTCACGGAAATCGAACCAAAAGAAGTGAGTTTTGAGGAGGGTTTTGAAGGAGAGGGAGGGGACTTGGCACACAGGAAGAGGAAGCTGAGGAAAAAGCATGGATTTGCAATTGGGACAGAGGAAAAAAAGAAGATGGGACAGGAGACAATGTGAGACAAGATGTAGGTGGGGCAGCCTGTTTAGAATTTGAAAGGTGAGGGTAAGGAATCCAGGCTTGATGTGGAATCAGCCAGTCAATAGCTTGGTGACGTTTTATGTATGTGTATGTATGAATGTGTGGGAGTTGGGAGTTGTGATGTGTCAGGAGAGGAAAAATGGCTGAATCTTTAGTACTGTAGAGAAGCAAAAAGGTGGTGGTTGTAGGTAGGTGAAGGGAGAACGATGTGTGTGTGAATTCTGCTGTTGGCGCAAGGGTTGGATTTTAGAAATTATTCTGTTTTGCCTTCCCACTGTTGCAGGATAAGGTTACACAAAGGAATATTTTAAAATACAAGTGTTTAGCTAATTCATGTGGAAGGCTTTTGGGTAATTTCTACTAACGTATTTCTTAATCATGCAATTTCCCATGCTTTGATTTAGTGAATCTAATTAGCATAATGACTTTTTTTTTCTCAGCAGTGATAATGTTCTGTCTTCGAACTACAGTGTCCCATTACTTCTCTCCTGTCAATTTTCTCAGCTTACTTGAAAGTTGAATTATAGTAAGAATAAAAAAGGAGATACACACTTTTAAAAAAGTTATATATAAAAATGAGAAACTTTCACTGGGGTGAGATGCTGTGGGAAGTGTGAATTAAGGCTGGATGGTGCCGAGTTACAAAAGGACAGCCAACAGAGGGACAAAGTCAGGACTTGAGGGCAAAGTAGGAAAAACTTAGGAAGATTTTGCTTTTCCTTTCTTAATTTGTAATGTGTTTGTATTTGGGCCCTTGGCTTTGTGTATACCAAATGCTCTGGGGAAAAGTCCTGCTGTTAGAGATTTGCAACTAGTTTCTGAGATATCTATGATATTTAGTGTCCTGCTATTACGATAGACAAGAGTAGATACTTTGTAACAACCCTAAGACAGATTTCGGGATTCATTGTGCTCCCACTGTTATTCTCCCACTTTTTGGTTAAATTTTTGTAAAGATTCTGAAAAAGGCACAAATGCATCTTTCTGAAGGAGGATTTTCAAAAGAAGTATAGTCAATTCAGTATTTTAGATGCTAAATAGATTTACATTTTGGGAGCTGTGCAACTGAGGAGCTGCTCAGAAGGAGTTAAGTGTTAAAAAGCAGGAATTGCCTGGATCATTTCTGGCCAGTTCAGAATCACAAAATTGCAGAGGTTGAAAGAGACCATTTGAGATAATCTTGCCCACCTCATCTCTCAAGGCTCTCCGAGTTTAAATTTACATGTTAAGCTAATAAAAAAATGTATCACTGTCACCATAATTAATGTCTCTGCTCTGGCCTCTGAATATTGAATCTTTGTTTGCTTCATTGTTGTATGTGTACTGCTACCTTTTGTAAGCTCCGTGTCTTATGGAAAGTACCCAAACAATGAAATAAAATGCAAACAGAAAAACCCTTCATGTTGCACCAGGACAGCTACTGTTAGAGCAGGACACTTAGTTCAGTGTGGTCCTTGAAGATCAATGCCTTTGCAGAACTTCCAATTTGAGGGTGCTTAGCTTGACTGAAAACTAAAATGCTGTCTAGAAATTATTTTGATGCAGGCTGCGCTTCCATTGCTTCCCACCTTTTCCATAAGATCCAAACTCCAGCCATGTTACTGATCCTCTTCATCCCTTGGCCAGGGTACAGTGTAAGACTTCTACTCTCAGGTCTCCTAACTCCTCACCAGCACAAATAGCTCCATCCTTTTTTTGTCCTGCTGGATGGGCAAGGCTCTGGATGGACTGGAGCTAATGTGTGTGCTCGTTTTGGCTGGCCAAAAGAGA
This sequence comes from Chloroceryle amazona, assembly GCA_027560015.1. Lineage (NCBI taxonomy): Eukaryota > Metazoa > Chordata > Aves > Coraciiformes > Cerylidae > Chloroceryle > Chloroceryle amazona. The sequence continues at coordinate 68,075 of JANHFX010013844.1, read as the reverse complement.
GGTATGTGTGTTTTTTGATTGACTATGCAGCTGGCAGTTAGGCATGCTCTTTCTGGCTGGCGTGTCACCGGATGGCCTTGGTAGTTCCTGTTGTGTAAGCATTGCCAAAGCACTTGTCTGCTGCAGGCTAGACTGAGCGTATGCATCTTGCATTGCCGGTTTGGACACAAACATTTTATCTTCGAGGAATCAAAACTGTTGGTGTTTCTAAGTGCATGGCTTGATGCAAGGTAGAAGCATAATCCATGCAAAGCAGTGACTTAAAAGTATTGAGCTATGGAAAAGGAAAAGCACAGTACAAAGAAAAATAATGCTTTGTATTTTGTACTATGCTTTTCTCATACATCAAATATGCCAAAGAAATGTCAGTAGAACAGAAATGTGGAACACATAAAATGTAATGAATGGGAAAAAATTGCATTGCAGCAAGTGAAAAATGAAGATACCTTAGGTACCTCTTATGGTAACGTAACAACAAGGAAACAGTTCAGATTAAGATAGAGTCTGTCTACACTTGGGGAAAAAATTACCATTTGTGACGCACTCATGCAAAACTAGACAAAAAAATAGTCTTTATTACACTTTTTTTTTTGTACATGGTAGTACAAATCTGCAAATATTCTTGTAGCCAGATTGCCTTGTAACATATTATCATTCAAAACACTCAGATGCTTAAACCTTACCCATTGAGGATGACTGTTGCTATTAGTTTTTATATAGCACATCTCCATGGAAAAATTCTGTACCTTGATGTTACAGAATATTTGAAAAAATGCTTCATTAAAAGGATTAATTTAAAATTTTTGCAGTCACATTCATCCCTGACACTGATCACTCCACACCAGTGGAAAGAGCTTGGATCAGCCTTGGAAGGATGTAGTTATTTCTATTGACATATAAGGTGGCCAGAATTTGTCTACATGCCAAAAAGTAGATTAATTTGGGCTGTATGTTTTTCACTCTTTGGATGTTTCTCTGTGTGGTCCAATGAGCTATTATCTAAAATGTCATTTTTATTACCTTAAATGTGGATTGTGAAAGTCGTATCCTAGATCACTTTATTGAAACTACTGAATGGAACTTGTAATAAAAAAGAGTGCTATCTGAAGTTACTCTAGAAACATGGATATAATTAGATAAGATTTATCCCTGCTTTATCAGTTTAATTCAGGAAGAACTCTGCCCTATCATGCAGCTGCCTGGACCGTGTTTTGAGTTGATAGTAGTTTTGAAAAACAGTTAAATTCGAGTAGCAATGGAATCGGTGTATTTCATAGCCTGAAGGGTAAGGAAAAAGTCAGTATTCTGGGTTTGGGAGCACCTGGGTTTCTAAAGCTGTGACACATAAAATACGAAGCAGGGAATGTGTGCAGGCAGAATTCTATACACATATACACAGTGGTTTTTCTGAAGGTATTTGCTTTGTATCCACGTGGCATACTGATAATACTGCAAGTATATTTGGGCAACTTGGGAAACTCACTTTACCCCTCTTTGATTAGTAGCCATAAACATAATTTCAACTGCTCTTGAACATTTCTAGATGAAGTTTCACTGGGTTTATAAGTATTTTATATTTGAGTCTCAGGCACTTTTTAATACTTACTTACCGTTTTTTCCTTTTTGGAGGATTGGATAGCTTTGGTCAAAGCTGCTGCTGCAGCAGCAGCCAAGAACAAAGCAGCAAGTAAACCTAGAACCAGCGCAAACAGCAATAAAGATAAAGAGGACAGAAAATGGCTAAAAGTTCCTTCAAAAAAGGAAGAAACCTCAACCTCTACAATCATGCAGGAAGTTCAAAAAAAGGAAGAGGAGCCTACATCTAGTGACACATTTGGTAAAAGCAAGTTATATAAAAGATATAATAGGCTTTTCTTTAATGCTGAAGTAGAATTCCTGTTGTTAATTTTGTGTTTGTAGAGGAAGATGTCTCATTTGCTATTATGATCACTTCATGATACATAACAGTAGTCAGTTCAGAAAGAATTTTTATCAGATAAATAGAGTTCTGTCAGTGGTTACTCCTGTGCAAAACTTCTAACTAGTTCTAACAGGAGCAAAACGTAGGGTTTTCTAAATGACTTCATTGTACACTTTGGTTCATATTCCTGTGTCTTATGTTGCCTGTGAGATAGTCCCTGATCTTGTTCTAAGTAAAAAATACTCCAACATGGACATATCAGAAAACATATCCATATTCAGGGATGCTTGGAACTATTTCTGGGTTGATAAGAATTTGTTTATTCTAATAGTCTTTAATACTGATTTCTCATAATATTGAATAAAAATTACAAACTTTGAGTTAATCTGCATCTAATGCTTAGATGTGTAATAGTAAATTTTTAGAATGTGTCATGTTAATTTTTAATAGAGTTTTAAAGTTTCTTCAATATTGTAATAGCAGTTCTGAAATATTTTAAATGTTTTGGGTGGTGTTACGTATTTATGAAATGTGAGTTTATTAGATTTCTCTTCTGTTCAAAAGTAGGATTTCCTGTAGTGGATGTTCCAAAGATGGCCTTTGTGCAGGCAGAGAGCACGTTATCACACAAGAGGAAAAGTAATCTAGGCAACTCATTTCAGGCAAAGAGAGCTCGTCTTAACAAGATCACTGGTAAAATAACCTTTTTGTTGTTTTGTTTTGTATTTTTTAAATTTATTTTTTCCTTTTAAAATGTAGTAAAATGCACACGTTTACATATATGCTACTAAAGTAGACTGATAAAAGCATGTTCATGAGGCAGATACTCACTACAGTCTTTTACTTGCTTGGATTTTTAGGGGAATCTATAAATGGTAATAAAATCTACCTTGTTCATAAATTCAGAGGATGGTGTCAGACTTAACTAGGTCTTTTTAGTTGTTTGGGAAGGTAGCCTTCCGAAACAAATGAATTCCTTGAGTATTTGCACTCCAGCTGCACAATTTGCTCCATTATCCAGTGGATTTGGGGTTTGTACAATTTAATATGTTTACATACCCACTCCGTAAATCGAGGCTTTTGTTATCAGGAAAACCCAAGTATTTTGTCATAGTTTATCGTGAAGTAAAACTGCTTCTGAAATGAGTTTACAGTATGTCTTTTTAAAAGTCTTCAAGCCTAGCTACACATCAAAGTAATGAAGAGCTGAAACTTTGAGTGTCAAAGGCATTCATTCCCTACACTTGTTGCTCAGAAGTATTAATGGAAAACAAATATGCAGCTACTAAATACATTTTATACAAGAGGAAATGGAATAATAGATAATTGGTCTTAACTTTAAAAGTCAAAAAACACATTTTACTCCAAAATTTACTAGAAAATTACTTAACTGTGAAAACACTATTTCAATGTGTATCCCTCTTCCTTCATGCCTCCCAATAAGCAAATTGTTGTGCCAGCTGGGTGGAAAAAAGTTGTGAAGTCCAGTCCCCTTAAATAGGGCCTTTAGACAGACAGTAAGATAGAGATGCATTCCACTCCTTATTCTAGCAAATAACATTTTCTCTGAAGTCTGGAAATTTTTCTGTGCTACGGATGGGAGGGTTTTTCTCTTTGCTTAGTTGGGTTTTGTAGTAGGTTGTGTATCGTCACTTATGAAGTCTTACTTGTTTCTCTAAGACAATAACCTTGTTTACTAATCTGTGTGGAGAGGTATTGTCCAGACATGTTTTGGCCCTTCCAGCCTTTCAGAGGTCAGCAATGGAGAATGTTTAGTCTTTCTTTTTTTGTAGGAGTCTCGTTCCATTTCACTCTCTCAAATCAGTGCTTCAGTCTAAAGGAGAAAAATAAATGAAATGGGCTAGTATGAAACATGATCTGAAGGAAGCAATCTTTAGAATAACTCCTCTTCTGACTCCAGAATTTTCTTTCCTGGAAGGCTTCTTATTTGGTACCAAGTTTAGTTAACAGGTGTCTGATTTATAAGCTTCATTTCTACTCTCCTTTGCCCATACTACATACACCCTCAGTTAAGTCCCAGTTTAATTGCTGCCATGAGCAGTAGAAGTGTATATACTAGTGATATATTTACAGAGCCCTGTTAATTTCTTTACAATAACAATTAGGAGCAGAAGATACCAAAATGAGCTGAAGAACTTTTAACTCTAGAAACTTTATTTTTCTATGCTTGTGTAGAGTCTCTTCCTAAGGAGCTTTATGAGAATAATAGCAGCTGGACAGGTTCATAGAGACTGAACTGAATAATCAGAAAACATAATGTTGTGGACATTGACTTTGTTACTCTACCAGCAGTGTGTCTCTGTCTCCATGAAAGCATTCTCTGCTAGCACAGAATATGTTAACTCTCAGTGAGAGCGAATTAATCTTTTAATTAGAAGATGAAATTTGTCATGCTTAGTAGTTTCTTTGTGCAGCTGTTTTCAAATTAACACACCTCTGCAACTCATACTGCAGTAGGTTTTCTTACTGTTGCAGAAAATAAAGTATTTTGGAAATGTAACTGCTGACGATCAAACTTGGTGTTGCTACATGCTTCTTTCTTGTGCACTGTCACTTGTGTTTCTCCCGTGAGCTTTTAGATTTGAAAGGTGGTTGGGCATCATGCAGATGTACCCATCAGAATGGTTACAAAAAAATCATTAAACGTTGTAGCTGTTAGGAAACATTAATTTATCAAGTGTCCTGTGGTTGTATTGGGGAAATACAGCAAATAATGCGGTAGTACGAGGTTATCTGAAGGGAGCTGTTCTCTGGATTTCAATTCAGGATTCAGATTTATTGCAGAATGGTTCTCTTTTGTCTGCCACAGCTGCATCTGGTGTTCTTTGCTCACTACTTAACAAAATAAAGTTCCTTCCTTTTGTTCCTTTTTATTTTTATTACTGCCACTGGGGAAATTAACATTTCTGGAAGGTGAAGGGTGTCTTCCGCTGAGCATGTATTAATGTCACCTTCCAATTAGCTTTTGCCTCTGTTGGAATACTCCATATATCCTGCTGCACTGTTGATACCTAAAAGAACAGATAATGTCTGCAGCAAGCTTGCAGAATAAAAAACTTTATGTGCTGTTACTGGGGGAGGACAGTGAACCTTTTGCCCCACTGCTGTAGTAGCTTGTGAAGTTGTTTTGCCTTCCTACAGGCATGGTGATTGATTAGAAAGATGGGGTATGGAAGAAGGGAATAAGAAGGGTTATATATGCACAGGTCTGACAGAATCTAGATTAATAGCTTTACTTTCTGAGCACTGAGAAGCTAGGTAGAAATAAAATGGAAAAAATAGAAACATAGAATGGTTTTGGTTGGAGGGGACATTTAAAGATTATCTAGTCCAATTTCACCCCCTGCCATGGGTAGGGACACCTACTAGATCAGGTTACTCAAGGCCCAGTCCAACTTGGCCTTGAACGCTGACAGTGGATGTGGCATCCACAACCTCTCTGGGCAGCCTGTGGTTTGCAGAATCACAAAAGGTGATTTACAGACTAGTTTTTTTGTTCAGTATTTAAAACTCCACTCAGTTAAAAAAATTATTTTCTGCTTTTCATTTTGCATACAAGACTGTCAATATAAAAAACACTTCTAATTTTGCAACTTGATTTAAACAGGATAATTGGAGTCACAAATCTTTATTTAGGTCCATGAAACCTAAATCTTTTATGAAGCTTAATGCAGACTTAGAATCTTAACCTGATAACTTTATTTGTATTGATATAATAGGGCTAGATAAGTTTCTGCTTTTTAGTTGGCCTATAAAATCATTAATTTACACCTCTTGTTATGGACATAATATTCTGAAAATGTTTTTTAAAAATGAACTACGTTCCATTAAACTGAAGCATAACTTAAACTAACGTACAGAGTAAATGAAACACAGCACCTAGTATTTATTATGGGAAGCTGACATGATGGCTCTCTAGAAAAACAGCACACTGGCTTTTGTGTGCATGGTGTGTTGTATGTGGTTTTTTTAAAATTTATTTTATAATCTCTGGAGCACTTCCTGAGCTTCACTAGTTGATAATTCCTTGGGCATTGTGCACTGTAAATTAACTTTGAGCATGTCTAATTTTTCATCGATCTCAATAGGAATTTCCTGTGGATTTGTGAGCTCAAGTTATTTTTGAGGACCTAAACTCTCTGCCTCCAATACTGATATTCCCAGGGATTATAAACAGTTCTGCTTTGTTTTATGGCACGGAACTTTTGTTCTCTGCATATTTCAGTAATTAAAGTTGTGTGAAGTAGAACTGAAGCTTTTGCTACACGCTTCACCATCAAAAAGCTTTCTAATATTTTTGTTGCCTTGATTTTTACAGATTTTTTTTTTTTATAGCACTACTGATACTGTATGCGAGTTCTTGAATGAAGTGACATATTCTGATATATTTGCTCACGATATGATCTTGTTATTGTTGTGCTTTGGGAGCTCCACTGCTGAGAATATTAATTTGGAAATGAAATTCCTTGTTATATTCTGTCTAAGAAAGGATTGCATGTGTTAGACTCAAGTAGTAATGCAAACTGTGATGGGACTGTCATAAAGAGTGGAAAGAGGAAGGATAGAAAAGGTTTGTAAATAATTATTTTTAAAAATTTGCTTAAAGTATTGTTAGGGTTGGTTTTAAAGCCCAAGTGCTTGGGCTTTAGAAGAATGGTGAGGCATTATTTTACATTTGTTAATTTGATTTTCATCTTGTTTGTTAATGGAAATGCCAGAGAATACCTCTTGTGAAAGGACACTATCATGGGAATGTTCTATAATGCTTTGTTTCTTCCAGTTTGAAGTGTTCAGCTCTGTGTGGAACCTTTTTGGAGAAAATATATTGTAGATACAAGTTGTTCATAGATCTTGTCTCACTCTTTTGCTTTGTTTTTCACATTTTTTTTTCTTGCAAGCTGCTTTTAACTAAAATTCTCTGCAACTTTTCTCCTAAGGTTTATTGGCATCCAAAGCTGTTGTTGCGGATGGTGCTGAAAAAAAGGAAGGCAACAAAGAAACAGCTCCAGTCCTGGAGCAGGTATGAAATGGTAGAGTTTGATTCTTTTGCAAGGTTCCCACTGGAGTGTGCCATGGAGATGTAGTACCTACAGCATTAAAATTTGCCCCTTCAGGTATAACAGGGAACTGAAAATTGATCTTATGTTTACATTTCTGGCAGAGCTAGAAGTATGGAATTTAATTGTCTCTAAACACAGTGTTGACTTGAATTTCAGTAATGAGCTTTTGTGTTAGAAAAATACCAGAAAACAAAGGAAAATGAGGTCTCCAATGCAACAAACGTGAGGAGACCAGTGTCCAAAGGTCCAGTTTTATAGCTGGAATCATGACCGTGACTGGCTTAGGAAAAGGCTCCTACACAAATTTAATTTGTGTTTGAAACGAGGGTTTTGGCATCACTTAGAACTTCTTTTAAAAGAAGTTTCTTTTATATTGTAAGAATTTGGTGTTGTAGGCTTGTATGTGTTTTATGAACTGCTCAATGAGCCATACATTTTGCAAGGGTGTGTATTTTAATAAATACAAAAAAGAAACTTTTAAATAATGTTAAGGATCTGATTTTTAAACCTGTATATTTGCAGGACCTGAAGGCTGCCATTTAATCTTTGGCTTACTCCATTGTGTTCAGGCATTGTTTGACTCTGAGTTATGCATTATCTTGCATATGAAAAGGGCTGAATGCCTAAGCATGGTCAAGCTAAGGATGAACAGTAGTCTTGATTCAGGATATCCTTGTTTTCCAGTTATTTAAATCAGAGCCTTAATGTAGTTTTAATACAGCTTTTTTGTATTAATTTTCATTCTTCTAACAGCAGCATTTTAATAAAACAGCCTTGCTGCCCACAATTCTTAAAAAAAAAAAAAAGCACTTCTGTTTTTCAGCCCCGGCACACTCTATGAACAGTCCCTATTCCAAACTTGATTTGATATTTTGGTTGTACTGGTTCTTTAGAGCTGATATATAATTGCATTGCTGTGGTTTTTCCATTGACACTGCGTTGGATGCGAGTCTTGTCAATGGAACATGATTTTCTGTTTTAATGCTGTCACTGTAACGGCTGAGCCACTACGGTGTCAATGCATTGACCAGTATTTTGCATCAAGGTTTACAATGTATTGACATGACATTCCATTTCTCAAATTTTTGCATATTAAAGATGCTATGATTTTCTTGCTACTGTGTGTGATATTTTCAATGTGCAAAAAACTGTGAAATGGCTTACAGCATGTTGTTTTGGGAAGAATCATTACAATGTAAATCTTACCATGCAGAATCCCATTACGGTAAATGGGACTTTGTGGTTTACATAGGCTGTGTATGCAACAGTATTAAACTACAGTGCATATTTACTAAAAACTTTTTGTTACTTCTTAGACTTAGTAACTCGGCTGTTTCTGTTTTATTGACTAGATATGAAAAAAGATGTCTCTGTCATTGTTTACATGCTAATGGTCTGAAAAACCTCATTTTGGAAACACTAGTTAAGCTCCTTTAAAGAGGCATCTAAATCCCAAATTGTCCTATTTCTTCTGTTTTAACTAAAACCAGAAACCTCACAAACATTAAAATGATTAACTGTGGGGATGAAAATTTTTGAGCTTAAAGCTTCTTTCACTAAGTTCCTGCCCAAATTCAAATTATAATGGCCGAGTTATAAACCTCCCCAAAAGGCTTTCCAATAGCAAAGCTGACATTCCTTAGAGGATTTGTCTGCTACTGCTATAAAATTGAATGGGTAAAATATCTTATAGGGTTTTTTTAATAATGTAATATAGAACATGGTAGAAGTATTCAGGCCAATAGCCGAAAAACTGACTTTGTTGATGGAAGTTAATTTTATTTATATTTATATATTTTTAGTTTACAGTTGTCTTAAACCCAGAACCTCAGAGGATTAGTTGCAGATTCAGTATTTATTTAACTGTATTAGGGTATGTCATGTTATATTTCCTTTTGACCGAGACCTGATTAGATGAATAACATTAATTCATTAAGGTTTTTAATGTTATTTTTTTCCTGTTAAGAGGTTAAGCACCTTATCAAAATATTAATTTAATTTTTTTAATCTTGTTTAAATAACTTTGTAATTTGAAAGTAATGGATGCTGTAGTAATGTCTTTCACATCTGTGAAGATGAACAATAAAATTGTTTATTTACAAGTTACGACTCTAATTAATTTCTGGTAATACCTCTTATAACCAGCATAGGTATACTCCACAGCTCATGGAATATTTTATTTAAATGAATAAACTGCACTTAGTACATGTGTAATTGAGTTACTCAAGATAGAACTCTGATGTCTGCTGAATGGGATGTTTTGCACCGGATCTTACACATGATACTTCCAGCAAACGATTCATGTAGCATTCAGGGGGTGCCCTTTTACAAACATAGAATGTGCACTTGTGGTGTTTTGCTTTGCTTTTTTTTTCTTTTTTCTCCATCGGAACATGGAAAGTTCCAGTGGAAAATAAAATTGTCATTTATAACAAAACCCAGTAATACCCTCAAATCATCAGAGATGTGATGTTTTTAGTTTGGATAAAGTGGTGCACACATTCTAGAAATATCTTCCTGCTTTGTCAGTTGTGTTTTATTAGATGATACTATGCTGATCTAACTGGGACAAGAAAAGGGACAGGTTTGAGAAATTATGTTTGGATATTGTAGTTGGCCGTTATTGGGCAAGTTGTAACACATGCACAGTTTATTCAGTAAAGTAGGAAGAACTTCCTCTCAGTTAAAAAATCTAAAATGCTAATGTCTGCCAATGCATGCTAGTTGTTTAAATATAATACTTGCATATGTGTGTTAAGGATAAAAATTGATGAAATGGGAAAGCTGTGTGTTATGTTGATTTTTTTCTTTTTTTTTCTCAGAAAGATTTTAACTCTTTATCTGCTCATTTTTCCCCAACAGTTAGCAATCTATTTAACCCTGTGGTGCTAGAAGTTGTGATTTCTTCATGTGTTTGCACAAACATAATGTGGTGAAATCCAGACTCCCAGCACTGAAAGGGGTTGTGTGAGAGGGTGTTCAGTATTTGGAAACTTTTTTATGTTTTCAGACGTTCCTTAAAGGAGCATTATCAACTTTTTCAGGTTCTTCTCTAGAAACTACATCTGCATTAAACAAAGATTTCCCTGCTTGTTTTTTTGGTCAAGGAAATGACCGTGAAGGGAAAATCTTGGCAACTTCTTTTATAACTACAGTCCTCTGAACAAGGATTGCTTACTCCTAGCAGTGCAAAAGCTTGTCAGAGTTACACAGAGTGTTCAGACGATGCTCTCAGTCGTTTCATTGAGTTTCAGGTAGTCCTGCGAGGAGCAGGGAGTTGGATTTGGTGATCCTTATGGGTCCCTTCCAATGTGAGATATTCAGTGATTCTGCGGATGTACATTAGTGTATGTGTTCTAGCTCATAACAAGTGTTCTCCAAGTTGTACTCTGAGACCACACTGACAGTTCTGGTCTATTGAAGGTGAAAGACAAACTAACAAGACTGTGGTGAATTTTAAAAAAGGGAATAAAGGAAAATTTTTTGTTTTCGGGCTTTTTGCAGGTATTTCAAATAGTAGGAAATGAGAGTGTTCAGAATACTGAAAAATAATTGGTAGTGCTCCTTTAAAAAAAAGTTTAATGTAATGCATTTCAAATGGTTTTCATTTGTACTGAAAATGTTTTAAAGTGTTTAGAATACTAAAGTTGCTTTTAAAAAGATCAAAATAGAATACAAGAACTACAGCGAAGAAACTGAAATAAAAGTATCAATTTTTTATTATTTATTCAGGAGATTTCACCTAAACCACAAAGTCAGAAAAAAAATGAAGCTGATATTAGCAGTTCTGCCAACATTCAGAAACCTGCACTGTTATCCTCAACTTTGTCTTCAGGAAAGGCTCGCAGCAAGAAATGCAAACAAGAATCTGGAGATTCTTCTGGCTGTATAAAGCCCCCTAAATCACCACTTTCCCCAGAATTAATACAAGTCGAGGATTTGACGCTGGTCTCTCAGCTTCCTTCTTCTGTGATAAATAAAACTAGTGAGCACAGACATTTTAAAAAAAATACTGCAATTACTTATAAGAGATATACAGAATTATTTTTTTTTTGGTTGTAAATGGCTATTGCTTTTAAAAATTAATCTGCTTTAAATAAAAGGTCCAAGCGGGAGAATTAGGGGTAGCTCAGTTATTTTAAAAGTCAAATCATATAATAAGGCATATGAATTACTTTACCAGAAATAATACATTTAAATAATACATTTATATTTATAGAGTCATGGCTTTTAATGTTTGGATTTCCCTCCGACTTAAATCTCCACTTTAGTATTAACAATGAAACAGGAAAAATCAAACCTCTCTTCTGAAGGGGCCTGATTCATTAAAAAGAAAAGATGTACACCTTGGTTGTGGACCTTTTCTTCTCTGAGAAATTGTATCTTCAGCAGGCTGATGTCCTGTACCTGTTGGCTGTGGCATGTGAAAGAGAAGATGGGTTCAAGATCTATGGTGGGGAAATATAAAAAATCAGAATTCTTTGTCTTAGAAAAATACCTTAGGTGTTCAGCTTCTTAACATGTGTAACTGATTTGCAAAGTCCCAAAATAATGATTAGCAGAGGAAGAGGGAAAGGTTTCTGCTGCGTCCGTGAATACATTAATTTTTGTGAATGTTCAATTTCTTTCCTTTTTTTATTTATTTTATTTTTTTAGATTACATTAGTTTTTTAGTGTTGTTTAGGGTCAGGCTCTTTGTTGCCTGAAGAACATTAAATGGTAAGGCCAAGAGTTAAAATAAATGTGGGTTCTGGTAAGACAGAAGCTACAACTAGAACTGCACCGTGTGTTCCCCTTATCCTTGGTTTGATACTTTCCCCTAGGAGTTAAGTTTCATTTAATCTTTTCACACAGATAACTTTAAATGAATGGGAGAGAGAAGGGTTCAAATTCAGCCATCTTCCTTTATTCAGGACACATTGGTATAAATTATATTTTGTCCCCACAAAATATTAGCAATCATTATATTGTAATGTGCCTTCTTTCCCCACCCCTAAAATAATGGTAAGTAGTTTTTCTAGAATATGTTTGTATTTTGGATCAAGTTTGACTTTTCTGTAGCAATGTTTTTAAAATTAGCTAATTTGACATAGGTTACTTAATAGCTTAGATCTCAGTGCTGTTTTTTAGTCTTTGGCTTCCAAGTCTTTAGCAGCTCTAATGAAAATTTAGTTTTGCTGTGTATTTTTAAATCTGTACATCTTTGACTCTAAAAAACTGGTTAAGAAAAGGAGAGAACGTTGATTTACAGTCTAATACTGACTTAAATGTTTTACTAAAGCAAAAGCTTGTGAAACTGTAAAATTGCAGAGGTATTAGGGGAGTGCATATTTTTTGTTTTTAATGAATCAGGCCTATATTAACCTATATCAATCCTCCCCTGCCCCCAGGTTTTGTTTTTAAAGTCTAAGATTCTTGAGCCTTCTCACTGCCATGCATTTGCAGTGTGCATTTGAAATATAGTTGGAGTATTGATATCAGGTTAGCAGAAGACAGGAGGTGGGATATAAAATTAACCACTGCTTTTGATTATTTTCTGAAGTTATGTTACCGCTATCCATGACTTTTTAGATCTTTAACTGTGATCATTTGTTCTGTTTACTGTTAAATCCTATTGCCCCTTCTGTTAGAAGTAGCCTGCTCTCATGGGTTATATGGGGGGGTTGCTTACTGTAAGTACACCGTTTGTCTAAAACGACAGCCTTTATCAGTGGGGAAGTAGATGCCCTAATGTATAAGCTAAAAGCAGAATCCTATTTTGAGCATAACTCTTCTTTTGCTCCTGGTACTCACAGTTTTAAGTTACTTTTACCAGTTCTGCTGTGATTACCAGCTTTGCAAATAAGAGCTATTTAAAACACTCCCCATCTTTAGATCTCAAATACTGCGGTAAGATTATGGTATATCTCTCTGCTTCATGAACATTGAAAGATCTCTTTTTAGGTCCATCACAGCCAGTGAATTCCCCTAGATCCTACAAACATAGCCAACGGAGAAGAAGATCACAGCGTTTAGCCACTTGCTCCTTGCCTGATGATTCTGTAGAAAAAGTTTCTTCTCCCTCTTCAGTTACTGATGGAAAAGTGTTCTCCATCAGTGGTCAAAACCAACAGTCATCAAAATTGGAGGGTAATGTATCTTAATCTAATAAAGAACTGCCCAAGAGAAATTGAATCATAAAAATTAGACCGTTCATGGTTTTCATCTAATGGGATATTTTGACTTACTGTAGCTAAGCTGTATGCTCTTCCCATGTTATGTAACTGCAATCCAAACTGTTGTTTGTTGGACCTATGTATCTTTTTTAATATTACATTTTTTCTTTTATGTAGTACCTGATGTTACTCATATGTCACTTGAGAAGCGTGGACCATGTCTCCCTCTTGATTTAAGCCGTAGTTCGGAAGTTACAGCACCAGTATCCACAGAATCCACTTTCCGTAATGAATATCCCAGTAAAGACAAGGAAGATATTCAGATGATTACATATCTTTCTTCCAAAGCAGTAACTGATGGAAGAATAGCTACAACAGAGTCAGGTAAAGAGATTCAGTATACAACCATTTACTTTAAAATTTTTAGGCTAAAAATTTTTATGTGCTCATTCACATGGAAAGAGGGGATCTTTGCTTTTTTTTTTTTTTTTTTTTTTTTTCTCCTTTCTGCTCTCCCCCTCTCCTTTCTGCACACTCGCAAACCTGCCACTCTTGCTGGGGTCCATCCATCCACATATTCTTCATCTTCCCGCTGGCTTTGAGCTGTATTACCATTTTTCTAACATGCTTAAAGGGGGATCTGAGAATGTGGAATGTAAAAAGCAGTATTTCTTTCAAAAGTATTTTATGTTGTTAGAACTTGTAAAAATAATTTATGAAGTTGTTTACTAACATACTAATATATACTAAATGTAGGTGTACTCATTGATTTTGTGGCTTCAGTTTTAAGACTTAGTAGCACATTGTGAGGCAGTCAGCATTCCTCTACCTTTGCTTCTGTTTGCAGTGGAAATTTTGTCACTTGCTTGCTGTGAAGTGTTGCTTGAGAATATTTCTGAAAAATTCTCTAAAACTTACGTAGACCCAGTTCACTGTCCCAGAGTTACCATAGAGCCCAATACCGGAACTCTGTGCTGCCTCTCACTTTGTAACAGTTTGCTAGCTATTCTGGTTTGAGTGAATCACTTGGAGGGAGGAAAGTAGGAGATTTGGAGAAGAGTTCATATAGTGCAGGATTTGCAGGACCTAAAAGTGGATTGTTTTCATCCACTGTATGTTAGGTGCTCATATACTTTTTTCATAAATAAGGTTCTTACGTGGGTTAGTATCATACCATTTTTAACTGACTTTGATGAAAGAATTCTCTCTGAAGCCTCTTTTTTTTTTTTTTCCTTTTTTGTTAAATGAGGAAGTTTTTCAAAGTAAGTGGATGAAAAATCTAATTATTGTACTCTGCTGGGGAAGCTTTTGGTAAATGTAGTAAGGGAGGACTACATGATCTTAAAGTATATATTTTTGGCACCCTATCTGTAACAGTCTTGTTTAGGAGAAAGCAAAAAAATTAACAACTTTGCATTAAACCGCTAGTATAGCGGCAGTGTTCAATAGGTCAATGAAGCATTTTGTTTAGTATGTGCAGCCCCTTCCTGGATGTGTGCCCACACATGCTCCCACTGTGAGTGTAAGGTCATCACTTCATCAAGTAGTAGCAAAAGCTGGGTAGGATTCTTGGATCAAGATTGCGTAGATTAAAATAGATGATGGTAGTTATGTGTTCTCTCCCCTCCACCTCCCCACCAAATCTATTAATCTCTTAAATGAATTTGTCAAAATATGGGCTATAGGAATTTCTAATAAGCTGCCACTTAAGCTTTAAAAAAATATTACTTACTTTCTCAAGGGAAACTATGTGACAGGCTTCATTTGCCTTTGATACATTGCATAGCAGAAGTGCAGATCCATGGGAACTTACTTCTGCAGAAGTCCTTTTTTTCTCATGCTTTCTGCCACTAAGAAAAGTGATTTTGGGTGTTGTCTGTTTGCCCACTCATACAGCAAGATCATAAAAGAAACCAACAGCTTCCAACCACCATCTGTTTCTGTTGGTTAGAACTTATTTCAGTTACTAGGGATTTCTGGCTTTTCTGATATATTTTCTGGATCATTTAATTGTAATTGGTAATGCTGATGGGTGTTTATTTTGTTGCCCACTTATGTCATGGGACTGGCTTGGAGTCTGTGTGAGCTGGTTCTAAACCCAGCATCCATGACTACATTGCACCTGTTTATTTGTTGAGCTGGGTCTTGCTCTTGGCCACAGCTGAGTCTATTTAAAGACATAATGTTTTGTTTATAGCCACCTTTATTTATGACTCAGAAATAAGTGAGATGTCCACGCACTTTGTGTCAGGGGAAACCATTCCCTGTCAAAATTATCTGGTATTATTACTTGAGTCCAGGATGGGAAAATGAAAACACTTGGAACCTATTCTGGAGGATACAGTTTATACACTATTTAAAGCTTGATGGAGCTTTCTTGGACCTTCATAATTTGAAGTGTTATAAGCTCTGAAGGACCTGATTTGCTAGATAATTTTCATGTAATACAATTTTTCCTTCCATGCAGTAGAACCTCTGTCTTGAGCTTTCATACTGACTTCTTGTCCAAATGTTAGATGTTTTCAGAAGCATGCAGGCCAGCATTCACTTGTGCAGTACATGCTTTGTGGGCTAAAAGACTGACATAAGCAGTTTGATATCTTTAATTCAGAGGTTTCATAGAAAGTATTGGAGGTAACTGCCTCTGTCAGTACTATCTCTAGGACTCCATAACTGAATTTCTTGCATCTTTTGGGTCCATTTTAAGCTTCATCTAACTCACACGAAACTCATTTGTCTTCTCATATTCTTCTTGGAAAAAAACCGTAGCTTTTAAGTTAAGTTTTGCAACCTCTGCAATTACTCTACACTGTTGAATATTTTTTCCTTGTGTTCTCTGATTTAAAAGGCATCTCTTTACTTTTGAAATAACACAGGTTCTCAAGCCATGTTACTTAAGCACACATAATTATACCAAATTCTTGCATGCTTCAGGAGAATGAATATAATTCACTCTCTTTATTGCTACTTTTCCTTTTCTAATGAACCGGTTTAAACAATGGCAAGCTAATATATAAAGGAGAGGTGCTCAGAGCTTTCCTTTTCTCATTCCTGTTGATGCTTGAAATTACTGAGAAATGTTAATTTGCAATATGCAGGAAGCTCTGCCTGACTTAGTGTAATTCAATGTATTGCATTGTTTAGTCTATGCATTGTGACTCTTAATTTGAGAACTCTGGTGTAAAATCCAGACTACTCTGTAATTCTCTGCTTTTCTTAATCTGAAAGAGCTATTTTAAGTCTATGTCCTTCTGTGATATTTCTCCTGTTAGGGTTTTTTGACACAGTATGGATAGAGCCAGTGTTCTAGATTTTGAAAACACTATGGTTATTTGCTGAGTGTGCTTAAGGTAGACCTGCTGTCTTCGTAATCATTGAAGTACATAACTGTAGATAGTTTTAGAAATTATGGAGGTAATCTAAGTATTTAGCCTGAAACTGTCTATTATGGTTACCGACCCTCTGTAAAAGAGCTGTGCTGGTTTAAACCCAGAGATGCAATTTGTGGCTTCGGAAGTTTAGACTTCTGATGGGGGCTCTCAGTTGTGTCAATTGAAAAAATAATGTTATATTGTTGAAAATGATGCATTTTAATTACTTCTTTATTAAAAGGATACTAACTTGGTGTTTTTCAGAGGGGAGGGATGAGGTGCGCTGAAGTGCAGAAGCATAAATGGTAACTCATAGTATTAACACATAGATTCCTTCTCAAAAATCATTGCTCAAAATGAACAGCTGGTTATTTCATAAAGGCAGCCCAAAAGCACTTGTGATCAATTCCTGCAGTCCACAGGCTACATGGAAGTACTGTGCACTTTGCTAGACACTGGTACACTGCCAGTTAATTATTAAACAGAGGTACTGCTTTGCCTAAACTGGTGCATGGACCTACTTGTGATCACCTGATATTGCACACATACCTAAGAATCCTTGCTTTTATTTGTCAAACTGCTTAAAATGTAAATAACTGGCCTTTTTTTCATTTAGTCTTTCATCGACTATAAATATACAGTCAGTCTGAATACATGCAAAACACTGTAGTATTCCAATTCTGACTACATGAAGTTCAGATCTTTCAGTAGTTAAAATGTTCTTCAAACTGGTAACTTTTATTTTTTTTTTTATTTCTCTTACACTAACACAAATGGTGTAGAGTTAAGTATTATGGATTAAGCAAACATAATTTCAGCAAGCAGTCTGGGTTTTAAAATTTGGGTGAAAGGAAAATATTGTTACATTTACTAGTATAACAATGTTAATATAATGTAACAATATTACCATTAGCTGTTATTCCTGGTCTAGCTCAGTCTAGATGATGTTACCCTAATAGCAAAATTAGGTTAATTATGTGGGAGAAGGTTGCACTTATGCTAAAAGAAAACCATTTTTGTATACTTTATTTTTACATTATGTATACTTTTGCATAATTTTGTTGATAGCAGTTTACTGCACCAGGAACAAGAAACAGTCAATGTACAAAATTATCAGAAAATGAGAACAGTACCTTTTTAACAAACTCTTGCAGATGTTATCAGTTAACCTGCTTTTAAGAGGTATTTAGACTTTACTAAACTAAAGCTCTTTGGAGCTGTTTGTTTTACTTAGAACATTTACTGACAACCAGGTTTACTCCCTAAGTTGAACATCGGCCATTCTAATCTCTGCCCTGAAATTCCTGTCTGATTCTTCAGGTAGTTCAGTTAGCTGAACTGAAGGCAAACAAGGACCTTTGATGTGCACATCATTCCTAAAGAGATTGTTTGTGGAAGACCTGATACTAATCTGTAATATGTATGTCAAGTTCATTTAGATACAAAATTTATCCTATGCACTGGGAATTCAAACCACAAAATTATGATAGAATCATAAATTATGTTGATCATGTTATGATTTAGGTTGTATATTAATGCAGATAATGCTATTTCTGTTATTAGGAGAGCTGAAACAGCAAAAAAAACGTGGAATAGAATATCATGCAACAAAATAAGTTGCTTCACAATGCATTTTAATTTGCTGTACTGAAATAACAGTACTGTGAAAAATCAGGCTGTGCTGCTGCACTTGTGTCACTTCACTGGGGCAGACCAGGAGAGGTAGTAGCATTGCATGCATGTTGTAAACTGGACTAGAATGTGCTCTGGATTGCATTTGTTTTCAATCTGCAGTGTTCTGGTGATAAAATTGATATTAGAACAATGACATAATCAGTAGTTTATCAAGTCTAAACTCTAAGCATCTTTCTCTCTCCTCAGTGTTAATTTCAGACCTCCCACGCTTCATTGTGTGGGAGGTGGCTGACTAGACTCCTCAACAGGAATAAAATTGCAATTAAAAGTAGCAGTTAAAAAAAAAAAAGTAACATTTCCATAAAGGAATTTTTCTCATAACTAGTATTTTTCTTTCTGCATTTGTTACTTGCCCTTCAGACTCTGTCTACTTTGTCTGATTCTGTGGTTAATTTTCAACCATGCAATCTTTATATAAGTAGACTTTGCAAGCCTTGACACTTTATTTAGGATGTGAAAATTTGGGATTCTCAGTCTGGAATGATTTCTGCTTAATAGAAGTAAAATCCAAGAATAACATTGCAATGCAGGCAGGCATAATAGTAATTTCTCTTCAGGTTACTATAGAAAAGCAGTCTGGAGGGGTCTGTCATGAAGATGAATAATTCTGGAATGTAGTAGATTTCTGCCCATCATAAATGTTCCTTCAAACAGTTACTTAGTCACTAGCTGATTATCAAATGTGCTTGTGTTGAAAATATTAAGATACTGATGTTTGTTGTGTTGTGGCTATCAATAGCAGAGCATGGTTGAATGTCTGAGGTGGGAATTTCTTCTGAATAATCAAGTTTAAATACTAATTTGTCTAATATTGAGATTCATTTTTCTCGAGATTGCTTGAATGGAGTATTCTCACATCTTTCCATCAAAATGGCAGTGACCTAAACCAGATTATGTGCATTTGGGTGATCCTTTTGTACTCTTTTTAGAAATGAGACAAGACGTTGATAGCATGATGATGTGAAGTGTCACTTTTTTATTTTACTGAGGTGTTAAAATACACTTACTGCTCCACAGATGGCAAAGTAATTCAGTCCTGTAACAGAGACAAATGTTAATTAGGAAATCAAAGAAGGGAATAATCTCAGTAGTGTTTTGTGTCAGTGTAAGTGTCCCAGCAAGCAAAGTCCACTTGAAATACAAAGGCAAGAGCCTGAACAGTAGACCAGGTTTGAAGGAATTATGCTCTGAGATGAGGTGGTTCATCTGAGGTAGTGGGAAAGGCTCAGGAAGCCTCAGCTGTGGTCATGCAGTTTGTGTCGTGTGTTAGAAGCCAGCAAGCAGAACTGAGCAGCTGGTTCTGGCTGCTCTCCGGCTTGTGCAGTATGGTGATGTCTTGCGTCCTTCAGCTGGGAACGCCCGGCATTTAGAAGTGCTGTGTGGTGTGTTAGGTGATGTACCATGTTGTATTGCTCTTTCTGCCCCAGTGATTTTCTCACTCTGTGGCATTTTGATTGTAGTAGAATTGGGTTGGCCAATCCAGGCCTGGAAGGTTGCCTTACAAAGTCAACACTGAGACATTCTTGCCTTTTCCCCAGATTCATTTTAGGACTGAAGAATTTATTGACTTATCTTAACACAGTGTTATTTAAATGCTTTTTTGTTGCTTTATTAATGAATATTAAAAATAAAAAGGGGACCTCAAAGAACCCATTCCAGATAAGCTTCGTATTTTGTCTTGTTTAATATATTGACAGCTAGCAGGTATTTTTCAGGATTTTTTATTTTTTTTTTTGGTTCAGCACTTTTAACACTTAAGTGTTTTTTACATGCTGATACTTTTACTGGGCTCATATGTTGAGAGACACTGAAGGTGACTGGTGCCTCCAAGTGTTTTATCGCTGGCATCAAAAAACCTTAACCCCGTACCATTTTGCAGAGCTGCATGTTTATACAAGATATCCTCATCAGGGTCCTGGAGTGTCCTTAGTGGTCTGATGAAGATTAGGCTTTCCTAATTAAGTTTAATTTAAACTTAAAGTTCTCACAATATTGAAGAACATGGTAATAGAGAGTTTTTAGTTACTTCAGTAATGTTCTTTATAAATAACTTATTCTAGCTTGATTATTTGAAAATTCCCTTGCCCTATTTGATTATAAATATTATCAGTCAAAATAATAATTTCGAGTTTTGCCACATTATTTTCTAATTTGCTTCAGATAAAGATTAAGAAACAAATTATATCCCTGAATAAACTTTTCGAAATAGTGCAATATTAAAATTGTCAGTATATGATGCTGAATTTTAACACATTATCACAGTATTTTGCATGTAATTCAAATGTGGTTTATATGTATAAATGAAAGACAGTAAGTTTAAATATCAAAATCAATGAAAAACACAGTAAGCAGAAGTGTAAATTTTATACACAGCACTACAAATGTTGTACCAGACCGTAGTTTCCCTGTTCACATAATGGAACATTAACTTAAAGGATACTGACAGTGTCAGCACCTTTAACCTTTACTGTTGATGTGGGTTTCTGTTGCAGTGAAATAAAAAGGAAACAAAAAGGCATAAAAGTAGCAGCAAGTGTACACTTTAAACACTACAAGTAGCTTAAAAATGAATGCAAATTCTAAAAGAAAGAAACCTCCTGCGGCATGTAATGTCTTTTATGTAAGACTAAGACCTAGGCATTCACATGCAGTACTTATACGTTAATTGTGATGATATTATTACCGATACTTGACATTTCAGTGATCTGGCTGCAATCTTTATGGAATGCCTAGTAAATGTGTCTTCTTGTTTTCAGCACCCTCGTCCCATGTACATGCCTTGCATCTGGAAATGCCTTTAACCAATAGTCTAAAGTTACCCAAAGGGAATAGTAAAAAAAAGAGGTCTTCCACATCAGTGAGCTCTGAAGGGACAGAGATACAGTACTCTGTGCCTGTAAAGGAGAAATGTTTTGAGAGTCTGAAGGAGAAAATATTAAAGAACATGATTGAGAAGGACAAGCATTCAGAAATTGGTAAACTACAATACTTTTTGTTTCCAGTGCTTTAGACAATAAAAATAAAATGACATAAAAAATATATATATTGGTTATATGTTTCTTATTATTATGTACCGTTAGGACTTTTTTACGGTCTAATAACTTTTACAAGAAAGTGGGTCATCAGCCAGACAGTGCATTTATGTCATATATTCTTCAATTTGCAGGTGCAGTGAGAATGGAAAGAAGAGGAAAACTGGAAGAGAAAAATACTTCAACATATGGTATGTAGAGAGTGACAATATTTTTAGGGGGAAAAAAAAAATTCTCAAACAATTGATGTCTTTGCAAATGAAAGAGCAGAAAATATTTCCTGGGCACAGCTGCACTTCTTTTGTTTGTTTAGATATTAAAAAACCTTCTTATGTAACTGGCAAGCTTATAGTAGAAGATGATTTTTATAAGAGTAAATGAATGTGCCACAATTTGGAAGGATCTGAAAGTACCTATGAGAAGCATAAAAAAAAGCTGCTTTTTAACTCTTTTATAATTGAATTAGTGATACTGCCTCTCTTTCCTTGTTCTTATGATTTGGGGGGGAGAGAATGGTTAAGTGTTAGTAAAAAAAACATTTGGCAGTTGTTAAAAGAAAATATAAATAAGAGGGCTTTGCTTTTAGCCTTTGTTTAAAAACAAAATAAATAAATGCTTAGAGGTGGACAAGGTTTCATATGCCTTGTTTTTCCAGGAGGTAAATGTTCTGTTTCTGTTTTCATCAGGAAGATAAGAAGACTCCAATTTGTGTTCAAGAAACAATCCTTAAAGAGTGACTTAAAGAATTTATTTTCTGTAACAAGTCATTTTCCTTGTTATTTATCTCATTGCTGATTACTTGGAAAATTATTACAGTGAAAATATTGTAGGATGTATTTTGTCCAGGGAGAATTAACAGGATAAATAGAAATTTCCTGAGACAAAGTACTTGTTCTTGTACATATACCAACAGTGATTAGAAGTGCACTGCAGAGTGAAAAAAGTATCGTAAATTTTAGGCAGAATCAGTTTACTATGAGAATGTCACTGGGTAGTAGAAGGTGCTGACAGCATCAGCAGTTTTGTGATACTGAAATTTACTTCAAATGACTTTCTGCAGGGCTCATGTGTTTTTAAAATAATGCAATCTTTTTAGTTCAGAATTTTTGATTTTTTGAAAGCTTTTCTTTTTGCCTAAGCCTTTTTGTTATAAGCTGCAAATAGATGCTATAAGCGATTTAAATAATGTCACTTACACTCTGTGCTTTGTTCTCTCTTCTTCTGCTGTGATATCTGATTTGTATATACTTAAAAAGGCAAAATGTTATTTGCTGAGAAAAATTGCTTTGAACCAGAAATTAAGTCAATTGTTTTGATCTGACTGGGCAGCTGGAATACTTGATTTTAGATGTCATGTTTAGGTTAAGCCAAAGGAAGTAAGTAATTTCGAATGGTAACATTCCAACATCCTTTTTATTTCAGGTAAAAAGAAAGAAAAAGAAAAGGAGAAAAAAGAGAAAAAGGAGAAGGATCATAAATCAAAACAGAAAAAGAAGAAGAAAAAAAAGAAGAAATCTAAACAGCATGGTAAGTTCAATTTACATTTTATTTTTAAATGAGGAAAACCACTCAGTGTATTTCTGACATTAGATATTAGACCTGTTTCTAAACTGTATGAATATCAGATTTTAGAAATTTCAGATAAGTTGTGGCCTTAGATGTTGAAAGAACACTTAGGTCTATGACCTAATTTTTTTGTTTATAGCCGGTCTTTCCATGATCGACATAGTTCTTTCATAGATGTTTTTTTCTTCCTTCAAAAAGTATGCTCACTCTTCTCAGCTCTTCACATTCTTTATTTGAAGCTCCGTATACACCTCTTACCTATTTTTTCTTGGACATTATTGTCTAGTGTTTTTCTAAATTTCACTGATTTATTATATAAAATGCAGTCCCTTGATGCTAAGGATTAAGGCAGTTAATGCTTAACGGCTGAGCTTGGTGTGTCTGTTCCAACAACCTTGTCTTGTTGTTTTGACAACTGGTGATCCCATTTGTCTTTGTCTTGCTTCCTTATTCTGATTTTTTTGATCATATCACTCATCTTTTTCTTTTCTGTTCCCAAGAGGGACAAAAATAATTTGTTTTTTAGGTATGAAGCTCTAGGTAGCTTGTGCTTTTTTAACAAAACAAAAAGCCATTTCAAACCACTTTTACTTTGTTTCTCCCTGTTTGAGAAGTACTCCTGTAAGAGTGGGTTTTAAAGTTTTAGCACTATCCCACTGTAAGTCCCCCTGTTGTGATTTTTGTGGAAAAAATGGACAAATATTTTGTGTGTGGGTTGTTTGTTGTTGTTTGGTTGTTTTTGGTTTGGCATTTTTTGTGTGTGTGTTGGGGTATTTTTTGTGTGTGTGTGTTTTGTTTTTTTTTTAATAAAAATTTAACTGTCCCGCTGATCAGAACAGTTTTATTATTTCTTTCCCTTTTCCGCATCCTTTGATTATTTTAATCTCCCATAAAATCATGTCACAGGTTCCTTGGTTTACCATGTTTTGCATCCAGTGCAGTCTTAGTTGCAGCATTATGGCAATAAAAATAACAGCATGGCCAGGCAAATCCAGACTCATTCTGTCTTCCTTCTTGCTTTAATTGTGTCTTCCTTCCTCTAACACATGGATTGATACCATTTGCTCATCCTTAGACCCTTGTACAAACACTTACACTCTGAATAGAGGGCCTCTCACTTGAGTAAGAGGAGTGATGTTCAATACGAATCAGAGAATATTTGAGGTTGAAGGGACTTCTAGAGGTCCTTTGGTCCAACCCCTCAGCCCAAACAGGGACACCTAGAGCCAGTTGCCCAGGACTATGTCCAGTCAACTCTTCAGCATTCCCAAGGAGAGAGACTCCACCAGCTCAGCCAGCATGGATAAGGCAAACTGTGCTGATCAGGCACAGGGTATGGCCAGACAAGTGTAGGGGTCACTAAGCTAGTTATGGAACTGGCCCTTTTAGCCCCCTATTCCTCCATTTTCCCCACCTTTGGTTCCTTCCCTAAACATTCTGTAATAAGTTTTGTGCAATCCTAACATTATTTTCGCCTGCATCCCACAGTGTTACCCAGTCCTGACCTGCAACCTCCCCTTAGTTCAAAAGGTGATCTGGAGAGCTGCTCTGGGCAAGACACTGTGGATAGGTTTCATGCCTGAATAATGGGGCTCATGGTGCTGCTGCGACAGCCCTGGGTGAGGCTGGGGCACAGAGCTTATCATTCACTTCTGGGAATGTGCATATCCTACTGGGATGCATCCAGGCCTATCCCAGGAGCTATTGGCCCATCAGTCTTAGAACCAGGAGGGTTTCCTCTGTGCTCCTCTGCAGGTGTGCAGACAGGCTTTTACCACTTAATCTGACAGGACCATCTGCAGTCACTTCGAAGTAGCAATGTTGGTAATGCTACAGAGAGACCTAGGGCAAAAAGAGAGAGCTACCAGCAGCATCTCTAAGGCTGGCAGATGGTACAGGAAGAATTGTGGGAAAAGATGACTGTATAATGTTCGTGGAAAAATTATTGCTCTGAACAGTCAGAGATGGGGGAAGGGGGAGTTAAATGGGTAATATTTGTCTTAGCTATTAAACTTCATTATGTTTCTTACTGGAAATTTTTTAATGAAATATGTTTTGAAGAATCATAGAAATGTCTGGGTTGGAAGGGACCTCTAGAGGTCATCCAGTCCATCCCCCTTGCTGAGAGCAGGGACATCTTCAACTAGAGTAGGTTGCTCAGAGCCCATCAAGCCTCACCTTGCATGTCTCCAGGGATGGGGCCTCAACCACCTCCCTGGGCAACCTGTTCCAGTGTTCCACCACCCTCATGGTAAAGAACTTCTTCCTTACATCCAATCTAAATCCACTGTTTTCTAATTTAAAACCATTGCCCCATTTCCTTTCACTCCAGGCATTGTAAACAGCCCCCTCCAGTCTTTTTGTCAGCTCCCTTCAGGTACTGGAAGGTGGCTGTTAGGTCTCTCCAGAGCCTTCTCTTCTCCAGGCTGAACAATTCCAGCTCCCTCAGCCTGTCCTCGCAGGAGAGGTGCTCCAGCCCCCTGATCATCTTTGTGGCCCTCCTCTGGACCCACTCCATCAGGTCCATGTCCTTCCTGTGCTGAGGGCATATTCACATTCCAGGTGAATTCCAGGTGAAGAACATGTTTACAGTTTCATCATCCTGATACCTCCATGTTGATACTCTTTACTTCTGAACACAATGTTACCATACATATAAATTTTTTTCATTTGTCATAAACTTTACTTTTGTAACAGTGTTTCATTTTCTTTTAACTTTTCAGATTATTCAGATTATGAAGATAGTTCTGTTGAATTCTTGGACAGGTGCTCCTCTCCACTGACACGGTCCTCAGGGAGCTCTCTGACTTTACGCAGCATGTTCTCCGAGAAGAATACATCATACCAGTATCCAAGAGCTATCTTGTCTGTTGACCTTAGTGGAGAAAGTAGGTTGGCTAAACAGCAGCTTTCCATTTGGAGGTTTAATTCTTTAAGAAAGATAATTTTAAAGGAAATAATCTGGTTTGTGTTTAGGATTGTAGCTATAATTATGGTGACTGACTTCATCTATTTAAATAAAAATGCTTATACTCCTCAAGCTGTTCTGCATTGTATTTGCTTTGGTTAAGTGTTACTACTCTGCTTCTGAGGAGATCACATTAAAGGCATTTTGCAAAATTCATCAAGAAATCCAGTGCCCCAGCAGAGTGTTTGGGAGGGATTTTTTTTTTTTTGCTATATGCAGGTTAATTTTTTTTTTTAACTGCCAACCCCCTCCTATATTTTGGTAAATTGTTATGTCTCTGCATGCAATTTCACATGTGTTTATTTTTACTAGATCTTTCAGATATGGAGTTCTTGGATGATTCTTCTACAGAGAGTTTGTTACTTAGTGGTGATGAATACAATCAGGATTTTGATTCGACGAACTTTGAAGAGTCTCAAGATGAAGATGATGCTCTCAATGAAATTGTTAGATGCATTTGTGAACTGGATGAAGAAAATGGCTTTATGATTCAGGTAAGGAAATTTGGAGGGTGGGGTATATTTTTCACATGCATCTCTTGCTTGTGAAGGTGCCCTTTTGATGTGTTGGAGACTGAAGTTATGTAGAGAGCTGTACATAGAAGTGAACAGTAAGAAAATATTTCTACAATCTGCTCTTGATGTGACTATCCGGTATATGTAGAACTCTTACTTTAAGATGGGGTTTCTCTAACGATTTGCTGTGTAGAACAGCTTTGCAAGGAAATGTAACCTTTTTCTTTGTAGCCAGTTGGTAAATTTGGAATGAAGTATCCTTTCTTGCACACAAATCATTGCTTCTGTCCACAGACCATCCCACTTATACCAGCCCTTCTGGTTTGGCCCTTGTGCTTTGCAGTAGAAACCGCTCTGCTCGCTGTAAATGTACCTCAGCTGTATGCGAGATCGCTGCTATACAGACATTAATATTGTCAGTAACTGTGATATCTGTGTCTGTGTGGTGTGTGTGGTTCTTCTTTAGAACAGCACTTCTTCAGGGAGATACCACTAGCTGGGGTTAGAAACTGCTCAGAATTTAAATCTTGCTTGGTATGGAAAAAAGTAAAGAATAGTATGCTGTGTCTGCATAGGATTCAGGTGCTGATGGATTGAAACTCATGTCTTAATTATTTGTAGTCCAATGAAGGGAGTGCTTTCCCTCTTGTAATGAATAATGTAAAGTCTTTGTCTCAAGGAATTCATAACATAATGATTAGATCAGAGGCAGACAGCAGTGAACTACATCTCAGTTGTCAATAACTTTTAAAAAACCTTCCTTTGGGTGGTTGTGGTTTTTTTTTCTTTTTTCCTCTCACTCAAAAAACAGGTTTGTAGTCAGCTATTAAACTGGTACACTTTTTGTTGAAAACATGGAGCCTTTCTAGTTGAAGGAAGCAAGTATGGCTGTCCTGTGTTAAATAGACTTAAAGCCTTTTGGAAGTGACAGAAAAACCTGAAATGAAGGACACAAAGTCTGTCCCTGGGAGCACATGGAAATGCAGTGCTGTGTTGAAGAAACTATGCAGCAGTTCATCTATGGTAATAAGGTGGAAAAAATGGACTGGTGTAGAAATCTTTGGAGAGAGGAGAGGAAATTGTAGCCATAGCAGGATATCTAGAGGAAAGATGATTTCAATGTTTTGAACAAGCTGATGCTCAAAAGCGTGTCAAAGCAGAGAGGAGAGAATTTCAGTAGTAACATAGGAGATATTTAATGCACAGACAAATGCTGAGTTGGAGAAAGGGAAATGTATTTTTGAGTCGTAGTTTCCTGCCCGTTTCTAAAGCCCAATGACAGCCTGATTTTTCCTCTTCACACCTTGTCTCACTGAGAGGAACCAGGTTGCTGTTTCTAGGCCCTCATGTCTTACCACTTCTGTTTTGCTCTCCTATTCTCTTGTTTCTCCTCTTTCATTTTCTCTTCATTTTCTTTTTCTTTTAGATTTTCCATTGGTGCGATATTAAAAGCACATCTTTCTAGCGCACTGGAGAGATGCTTTGTAAATATAAATAATTAAACTGAAGAGTTTTCTACTTTTCACTGTTATGCTGTAATGTATTACATTATCTTTCTACTTTACTGTAATATTATACTTCTGTCTTATATTTCACTACTAAATATTTAGGTGCCAAAATACCGAATCTTGTAATAAAATATTATTAAATATTACGTCTTCAATTTCTTTCCTTTTTTTTTTTTCTTTTTTTTTCTTTCCAGTCTGGAATTTGTGATTGAGGTAACTTTCAGAAGTAGAGCTCTTTTCTAGATTGATGTCTTTGCCTACTCAAACACAAGTTGCCCAACTTAAATAATCTGACTCAAACCAGCTTTTTAAGTTAAATTGCTGTGCTCTGCATTTTGACGATACAAGAAATAACTTCTGATTTTTGGATCTACTTACCTCAGTTTTAGTTTTTTGCCTTTTTTTTTTTTTCCCTCCCCCTGATGTCAGTGTGAAGAGTGCTTGTGTTGGCAGCACAGTGTATGCATGGGACTGTTAGAGGACAGCATTCCAGAGCAGTACATATGTTACATCTGCAGAGATCCACCAGGTACGTGTAAACTGCCTTTATCTACAGCTGTCTGCTTGGGATTTTTAAGCGCAGATATTACGCATTGCTTAAACTGCTAAAGCTTTCTCTGCCCTGTGTTGGCTGTTATACTTCTTTGGGGCAAGTGATTCTGAGTTTTGGCTCAGAGCAGAAATTTACTTTCCTGTTAGTAGCATCTTGTTCAGCTGTGCTAAATCTTATTCCTGATCTTAATTACCGGCACTTTAGTTGTTGAAACTTAATTCCCCCAAAACCTTATTGCTTTTTATTGTAGTCTAGAAAGTCTTACTAGTAACAGATCATTCTTGTTCAGTGATCTGTTTTGCTTACTCCTGGAATCATGTCTGTTCATTTAAATACTTTTTTAAAGAAAGTGGACTGGTTGTCCCAGTAAACTCAAATATGCTGAGGATGTCATTTTATATTAACTGTAATTTTATAATGACTGTATTTATCCAGAACTTTGTAAGTAAGGCTGTGGAATAGAATATGTAACATGAAAAAAATCAGATGTTTTTAATGATAAACAATAGTGCACAAACAGCGTATCTTGAACTTAGAATAAGTTTGAAATGGTAAGAATTAGGAAAAGTATTTACTTTTAAACTGAATACATTTAATTAAAATGATGTTGAATTAAGAGATACTGTCCATAAACCCATTTTTCTTAGCAGTTTTTTGGAGCAAAACTATACAGTTTGGAAGAAAGTTTGTAGTAATTTTCATGACAATGCAAACACACATACTGTCTTCTGGTGAAATATCTGACAGGCCAGCTGTTCCAGAAGGACAGTGAGACTACACCCACAAATTTATTTTCATTTAAGAAATGAAATCTGAAAATTGCTTGCAGAGGTGTAAAATAGCACTGTTTATATAAGTTATTTTTGAGAAGAGTATTTGGGAAAACAGAGGTGGAAAGATGCAACTTCTTCCAGTTGCCCCAGTTTGAATGTAAATTGATGGTATAGAGTCTTGTTTGATAGTTCTGTGTGGTGTACTCTTTGAGCAGTCAAGCTTTTTCTTATTAAAACCAACTAATTTGTCTTGTGTTCTTTCCTTGCGCTATACCAGGTACTTCATTATCTCCTGCTGTGCAGAGACTGTGTCCCTAATTTTTATCTTCCTTCCTAACAGTTACTTCTTTTCTTTCTATGTCAGGAGAAAAAGGTCATTCACAATGTCAGTATTTTAAAGTGTATTGGGATAATGGGCAGAAAGGAGATAGACAGGGTATTCTCCTGAAAGGTATGAAGGGCTTCCATCAACCCAATCTTTGTTCTGTATATGATGATAGTCTGATACGAAATTGGGTGCAAGATATTTCAATCTTAGTCACTCTGTTTGTCTGGGTCCCCCACTGTAAATAGTAATATTGGAATAAATAGCATTCTAAATTTCTTTTGTTGTTGTTATTTTTGGTTTTAGATAGTTACTATAGAAGCATTAGCTAAATACTCATTTATGCCTGTTTGGGTGAAGATTGTAGATTTTGCCATAGCATGGAACCCTAAGGAGAGTGTAAGAATTCTGCTGTCGCATAATTTTGAAATGACTGCTTTTCATGAAGCCTTCTCCTGGCTTCTAATAAACAGATACTGACTTAAGTATTGAAGGAAAATATTTATCTTTTAAAAACAAACCAGGTGTTCTGGATATGTCCATATAAAGTCCACTCTCTAACATTTCTCTTGATAGCTTAGGTTTGGTATTGGTTTTTTTTTGTGTGTTTGCGGTTTTTTGTTTTGTTTTGGTTTTTTTTTTGTTTGTTTGGTTGGTTGTTTTTTGTTGTTGGCTTTTCTGTTTGTTTTGTTTAAGCAAGCTGCAGTATTTAGATAAATAAAATGCCAATTTAAACTTCTTTTGCAGTTAGATTTGATAATAGCACATTTCTTAATATACTGTTCTTTGATTGCAAAGGTGATTAGAGTTTCATTTCAAATGCAATTTAGAGAGGTCTTGAGATTTCAGGTTTATTTTTGTTTTTATAAATGTTAAGAGTTTCCTCTTAATTGATGAAAACTAAATTTTACCGTAATCATAGCAAGATCTTGAATCATCCTTTCTTTCATGGTTGTTAGGAAGCATTTAGGAGAGTACAGCCTATAATTGCAGCATTCTAGTTTTAAATACAATTCTGCTGTGACTTTGGATTGCCTTTAATGTGTTTATTGCTTACCCTAGGTCAGAGGTGGAGTGCCAAATATCTTTATGATAAAGACTGGCTAAACAATGGGCACATGTGTGGATTATCATTTTTGAAGGAAAACTACTCTCATCTTAATGCCAAAAAGATTGTGTCAACACATCACCTACTGGCAGATGTATATGGTGTAACTGAAATATTGCATGGACTGCAGTTGAAGATTGGGATATTAAAGTAAGTATCAGTTTGGGGTTTATTCTCCATCTTTATATAGTTAGGTAGCAGAGACTACCAATATTCCAAATGCATTATTCTCTCATATGAAAGTTCGTTCTTGTGTAATAGTTTAAATAATTCAAGTGCAAGATGTAGAGCACCTTAATTTTCAGTGGGAGCTAGGTGTTCAGCACCTGAGCTGATCCAGTATATGTGGATTATTGTTCATTTTTTAAAAAAAGAACAACATCTTGTAATAGTCAGTTTTGTATTAAAAGGGTGTTCTGGATTTATGCTAAATTAATAAGTGACATAGAAATACTTCCGTGTTCAATAATGGTGCTTATCAATAGCTGTGATCTAGCAGAAATGGATAATAATATTTCAGTGCTGTAAGTGGTATTCCTGATAACTTGTTTATTTTCCTCCCCTTTGTTGCAGAAATAAGCATCACCCAGACCTTCATCTCTGGGCTTATTCAGGAATGCGAAAAGAACAAGAACAAATAACTGTTGGAGTAGAGAAAAAATTAGTGACTTTACCGGATGCTGTTAATCCAACTGAAAGGACGTGGCACAATCAAAACCATAAAGAGCCGCCCAGTGTACCCCAGAAGATGGAAGAGACTTACATCACAAGTGAGCACAGTTACCAAAAACCACAGAGTTTTGGTCAAGACTGCAAAGCAGTCACTGATCCTATGAGCTCAGATGATGAAGATACAAGTAGTTTTGAGGAAGATCAGGAATTTCACACAGAGAATAAAAACTGTTTACAATATTCTTTTAAAGATGATGGCATGAATGAGCAGGTAAGTATCATTCATCTGGGAAGTTTCTAGTTAGAAAAATATTTTCACTGTGATTAAAACTCAAGTGCATACAAATATTTAGAAATGTTCCTTCTTGTAAGTTGACATTCTATCAAATAAGTCAGCAAAATTACTGGAGCAAAGGTGGATCACTGAAATAGTTTCAGGTGAAGTATACCCATTTCAGCTGGTGAAAGAAATGCTAAGTATGATTCCAGTATTTCTTATGCTAAAGCTGTTCATGCTCAGTACAGTGTTGTTTGGGGTTTTTTTGGGGTGGTTTGTTTTTTTTTTTTTTTGGGGGGGGGGGGGGAGGGGGGGGGGTGAGCAGGGGGAGAATGATAATTCCTGTGCTTAAAATGCAGGGTCTCCATAAAAATTTATGCTTTTTTGCAAGGTGAGGAAAGCAGGAGAAGTTTCCTTTCTCTCTCAGTAGTGTTTTCTACATGTGTGTGGGTTTTTCTTGTTGTTACTTAAAGACTATTACAAATCTCAGTTTATTATTGTACTGTATTCTTCTTTTAATAGCAACACTATCTAGAATTCTGTCCCCAAGTAACTCACCAATTAATTTCACCTCGTGCAACTTCTTTTGAGTCTTTTATGTTCCATATTTCTTTTAATTAGATGTTTCATAGGGTTTTGGTCAGGGTTATATTTGGGTATTTAAACATCTCTTCTTCATTTTTGCATTAATGGTTTGAATCCATTACTTTGTAGAAAAGGTCTGAAACTTGTTAGTCTTGATTTTAGTGAAGAGTTCTCTTTGAACAAATAACAAAGTGAAGCAAACCTCCCTCTTTTATACAAATACCAACTGTGTGAGAATAAATCGCCCAACTCATCCCCCTTTTGATGTACAGTTCCTGGTGTGGAAGAAATGAGTAAGATATGTCTATTTTTCAATTTTAGTTTTAAATGTGGCACGTAAGCTATATAGTCTGAATGGGAAATTTGGGCTCATTAGAGTTAGAAATAAATGTTTGTATGCTAAATTGCATGATTATATTTAGTTTGTATAGTAACGAGACATGCAGCGTGTGAAATACACTTTTCTTCCAATAGTAACTTAAATTGTCATTGTAAATAGTACAAATACATTTAGAATTAGAAAAAAATATGTGAGCAGTGAAACAAAGCTAATGTTTCCTTCAGAGAATAAAGCATACATCTGAAAAGCTAGATGCTCTCTGTTTTAAACGAGAAAGAAATCTGTCCGGAGCAGTGTCCGAGTGCTCTACTTTTGGGACACCTTAGTTGACCTTGTTGTCAGTAGTCAGCCTTGATAACGTGAAATTAGGCTTTCTGTCTAGACTTAATATGCATTGAAAGGCTCTCCTTGGTTTCTTCATGAATCTGATTGTACTTACCTTAAAACTGTGGTGATACTGACATTTTAAGTGCTGTTTTGCATGAACTGACTTCTCAGCAAGGTGCCGCCTTCACCTCTTCTTGTCAAAGTTTTGGTTGGGGTTTTGGATTCTCCCTTCTAGCATCCCACAGAGCCTTGAATATTGTGGTTTTCCATACTCTTGTCTTATCCTAATCTCCAGTCCTGTTACATACCATCTTTTCTCTTACAAACAGTGTCCAGACTGACTATTATTAAGTCTAATCTTGGACTATACATAATCTTTAAAATTGTGTTTATCATTCTTTTTCTTGTTTCTAAAAGCACAAGCCTTCCTCAGCCGAACCTCCTGTTTATTTCTTCATCACAAGCTGGATCCTGTACTCTGCTTTTCTTATTATCCCTGCCACCGCTCCCCGATTGTCCACATTGATCTCTTAGAGGAAAACCTGCTTGATCTCGTAGGGTTTTTGTTCAAGGAGTATTTACCAGGCATTTGAACAAATATAGGGGCCATTAAAAGGAAAAATAGATAAATATTTTATGTTATTTAAATGTTAGCTTTGTATCTTTTTTTCTACCTTACTGTAGTGGGCATCTCAAAAGATTTAACAAATGATCTTATTTTTAGAATTATGGACTTGGGTCCTCATACAAAAAAGGAAAAATTACTTTTTTCATGTGGTTTTAGAGAGGGTCTGAAAATTGTAACAGAAATAGGGCATATCTTATTTACACTGGAAATATCCTTTAGGAGATTAGCAACAGTGAATAGTGAAAACACTGAAGGCAAACCTGATGTCTTGAGAGAAGAAAGATTTTATCTGAAAGGCTTGGGAGTTTAGAGCCTTTTATGACTTTTATAAATCTATCTTTGATAAATAATGAACATTTAAATTTTAACAACACCTGCCCTCCAGGACTCACTCAAAAGCTGCCAGCAGGTTGGTTCAAGTCTGATTATTTATATATATTTTTTATAATTAATTTGAAGTCTTAAAAAGAAAGTTGTTAGCGTTTGGTTGTGGGTGTTTTTTTCCTCTGTGTGTGTTTGGTTTGTTCTGGTTTTGTATGTGACATGGAAAAATGAGCACTTCATCAGAGAAGCATATTAATGTGATACAATTCACTCCTTGCTCTGGCATTTGTGATGAACTGATGCTGTGTGAGCACAGCATTCTAGTCCCTAAAATAGAAACATCAGTAGTGAAAGAACATCACCAGATATGAACTCATAGTGGATATAAAATGGAAACTGTGAATCCTGATAATTAATGGAGATGCTGAACGTTTTAATCTATTAAATGCATTATACGTCCTTTGGTCACTCCATGAGCTGAAACATCAAATACAGATGAGGAACTTAAGTATTATCTCTGACTTGATATGAAGATACTGATTGTTTCAAAGAAATCAGTCCTGCTCAGGTACTATGTTTGTGTAACTCTGCATGTTACTGCCCTTGTAACTATCCTCAAGTACAATCAATTCTGTCCCAAACCTGTGCTTGCAAGTTACATGGGACCACAGCAATGGTAGGAAGAAAAGTCTCTGTCTTAGTCAAGCTTGGTCAGCTTACTTGTGCAAAAGAGTGATTTTTCACATCTTGGATATTACTGTGTTTCAAGGAGTTTTCCTTCATTCTCTGGCTAAAGCTAGGGGTTTGCACCTTTTTTGGCAATGGTAAACCAATGCAGTTTAGTATTGCATGATTTAGGTCACAATTTATAATAAAAGGGCATGGAAATGCAGTCTGTCTTACCCACTCAAGCATTTGGTTTAATGCAGTAAAATTCACATCTTGCCTCACTCCCCCATCGCTGTACGTGGCTTGTTTGTATGGAGTCTGCATTTGTTTGGTTTAGTCTATTGATGCGTCACGGTACGCGGCATTTTGAGTATGCTTTTGGTCAAGTAGGCAGAAGGACAATTCTAAACCAGTATAGTTTATCGTGTGACTCAAGTGTTGAAAGCAACACCAGAAATTAAAATAAAACAAACAAACAAACAAACAAACAAAAAAAAAAACCAACCAAACAAAACCACACACACACACAAAAACAAACACCAAAACACAAACAAAGCAAACAAACAAACAAAAAACCAACAAACCAAACACCTTTTAAATGGCATTTTTTTTCTTTCTGTTGCACCTATGAAGATGAATTCTGCTGAAGGAAACACTGTGTTTGCTTGTAATGAAAGAAAAGGCTCAGAAGAACAAGTGGACACACATCTTCAATGGCAGCTAAATCTCCTTACCCACATAGAGAATGTACAGAATGAAGTCACCAGCAGAATGGATCTGATTGAAAAAGAAGTTGATGGTAACTGCATTGCCATATACTTGTTAATACACCTGCATCTTTCATAGCCACAGTGGTGAAGGTAGTCTGATGCAATAAGGATGGATTTTTAAGCATCATATTCAAATTTGGGTGCTGAAAATTATAGCCAGAGCTTGTACCCTTAATCCTCCCACCCCTTTCCACAAGTTTTGAATACCCTCTAAAGTAGCATAAGCACTCAGAACCCCTGAAAATGTAGCTCAAGTTTGTGATTATTAGGCAGACTTCAGAAGGCTTAGCTAACTTCTCTATTCTCTGTCCAGATATGGATCATAAAATTTGATGGATTTGGTTTTGGCTTGATTATTCTAATTTTTTCACAAAATTGGGGTGGAAGTATTCATCCTGCCTTCAACTTTGGTTTGCTCTATGTTAGTAAGTAGCTGATTCCAGGAGACAAATTTGGCATTGTAAAAAAACTTAATGAAGTTTATTGTGTAGGAGTAAATATTACAGCACATAACTTTATGTGCTAGTCATAGAAATTAAGAATGAGTGGAGTTTGTAGTCTAGTCACAGAGTGCTTAATTACCTTCTGACAAATAAAGTTGTCTTATCCTATTTGCAGTTTTACTTTCAGTTTTCCTGCTTGTACTAGGCAGTATTTCTAGGCCAACAGTGTTGCCATTTTCCTTTCTCTGTCTCTGTGACCATAAAAGTTCCTTGAAAACATTTGTTGAAGATAGGAAAGCCATTCTGAGATCTGGACCTTGTTTACCAGGAGTCTGTTAAAGTGACAGAAGCAAACCTGGCATATAAGGATTGTTTTTTTTTTCTGTTGCAGGACTGTCATAGCTAAAAGATCATGAACCGAGGCTTCTTTTTTGTGTGTAGATGGCAAATTGATAACCAAGGGTATAATTTGTACCCACATACCTCTTTATAGTAACAATCAAATTAGGAAATACATTTGGACTGTTTGCATGAAACACAGAATTAGTTGGTGTTTCCCTAATAAAAATTTCTTCTGTTAAATAAAAACCACAAGAGTCAGTATATTTTTCCTTAATTTTTATGTAAACTGTTTCTCAAACACTTATTCTAATGAACTTTTTCCTTTTCCTTCTGTAGTTTTAGAAAGCTGGCTTGATTTCACTGGAGAACTGGAACCACCAGATCCTCTGGCAAGATTGCCTCAGCTCAAACGACGTATTAAACAGCTCTTAATTGACATGGGGAAAGTACAGCAAATAGCAACGCTTTGCTCTGTATGACAAAAGGAAGAATAAAGAAATAAAAATAGGTTCTTTACAGTGAATTTTCTTACTAGCCACATGACTGACAGGAGGACAGAAAAAGCTGAGCATTTATCTGGTTCTTTGTTGATTACGTTAATAGCCTGAAGCTTTAGAGAGAGGAGAGCAACTTTAGAGTAATGAATCTGTTATATTGAAAATCTGACTATTCAATGTCCAAGCTTCAAAATGTAACATATTACATACTGAAAAAAAGTTAGTATGATTTCAACATAATAAACAAGAAAATCTCCACAAAGAAGAAAGCTGACAAAGAGCAATGCTACTACTTTGAAACCTTTGGCAAAAAACCCCTCTAAATTAGAAGATTTCAGCTGACTAAAAATTCTTGGGAACTGCTTTTTTAATGAATTCTCTTACCTTGCTAGTGAAAGATAGACGCAGAGAGATCTATATCCTCTCTATAAGGCAAGTTTTTAGATTATTTCCTTCTCTTATGAATGTTCAGGAAAAGGAACATACTAGCTTTTGATTTTTTTGAAAGAAATGACTTCCCATGGTCTCCTTTCTAAAATATTTTTTAAAATAGAAATCCTTATTAAAGTACCCTTAGGCTCCTTTAAAATGTAAGTGGCAAATAGTGGTCAGATGTGCCAAATAATATTAAAACCACTGGGATGAGAGTTTGATTATGACTTACATGAAGGTTTTTTCCAAAGTCCTACTCTGTGCCAGCAGTCCATCCAAAATTGTATCTAGTTTATATTTTTTTATGTTCTCTTACAGTATTTGGGATTCAATTTTTGTCCTGGGTAGCTCTGTTCTGGTGTTGACCCTCTGAAACTTTACCATCCTCAGCTGGGATGAGGAATGACAAGAGCAGCAAAACTGTCTGTGGCTGTGAATATCCTAAACCACTAGAATAAATATCTCAAGATACATTATCCAAGATGTTTTCTATAAAATCCTTCAGCTTCAGTGAACCAAAGGCAACCTATTTGCCCTGTTAGCTCTTGCTGGATTTTGAGTCCAGGACTTTCCCTGTGCTTATAAGTTGCCTCTGTACCCATTGCTCTATACATATTTGTATGTGTATG
This sequence comes from Chloroceryle amazona, assembly GCA_027560015.1. Taxonomy (NCBI): domain Eukaryota; kingdom Metazoa; phylum Chordata; class Aves; order Coraciiformes; family Cerylidae; genus Chloroceryle; species Chloroceryle amazona. Next base: position 30,569 of record JANHFX010013844.1, on the reverse strand, counting down.
TATATGTGTATAAACACACGTGTACATATATACATACCATATACATTTATATCTACACGTCTAGTTTTATTACAATAGATGACAGGAGCTGGTGGTTAACATGAAATGTTACCTTTTAACAAGCAGTTTCTAAAATTGAAAATAATGTATGTACAGGTTTTGAAATTTGTAAAATACGACTGTTAAGAGGAGGCTATTTAACTGATGACATTAAGATACTTGAACATTTTATGCCTCGCATCTGTTTATCAGTTCTAGTTATCTGTATAAATGCATTTTAGAACCGATAGACAGTAAACTTGAATTTACCTTTTGATAAAAAGTACAAGCCACTGTACATTCAAAAATTATTTAAATTTGCAAACACACTGTTCTATATGTAAGGTACTGTATGTAAAACTGTTTATTAAAACTATTCTGCATACTCTACATTTTCCACTTTTCTTCCTGATTTACATACAATACAATGTAAAAAAAAAAAGTGATTGTTATAATGTATAGACCATCAAAAAAATCTTGGAATGCCTTTTGAGGATGCATAATATTGAAAAATGTGCCAAAGATGGATTATCTGGGAAAGACTTTGCAACCAGTGCATTGAACTTTCATGGTAAAACCATTATTGAGAAAGAAAGCGGCATGGCTGGTTCATTGCTAAAATAAACCAACCCTGACATTTCCCATCTGTCTATCATATCTGAAGTGAGTTATCACTCTTGATGTCCAAAGCAAAATGTAAACCCCTGTTGCAGAGTGGTTGCTATTTAAAAAGTCTTGCCACATCAAGCTTGTGGGAGTCATTACAGAGCTGCATGATAACATGGAAGTTAATTATGGAATCATGATTGGCAACTTCATAGTGCAGAAAGAACACAAGAGCTGAAGAGTTCTTGACATTTTTGTAGCAACTGTTAAGAAATAAAATACTCTGTGTTATATAGTTGGATGCTTAACTAACTGCTTCTAACAATATGAATAGTTGAGTGACCTACTTGCTTTTGGATATGTGAGACTTATATATATGTTATTCACTTTCTGCATATCCTTGAATGTGGTACTGTGTGTACTGTATAAGAGAAGTGTAAATCCAGATGAATTACTTTGAAACAAAGTGGAGTGTATTTACATAATTTATACAGCATACACTGTAGCAATATTATGCAATGTGTGTGCATGTGTGTGATGTAATATAATTGTAAATGTTACTGAAGGTGGAGGTGAACTGAGAGGTTCCAGGTGGGAGGACTGAGGTCTAATTCTTAGTGCAGAGATGGAGGAATGGTATCCTGAAAAGGAAATCATAAGGTCAAAGTTAAAGTTGCCCTTGCAGCTTTGACTCGTCCTCTGTTTGTGTATGTAATGGTCTCTAAATTCATGTGAGTGTGTAACTTTACCCCTCAGGATCCTGCCTTATTCAGGATGGACTGTGCTTACAAAAGCAAATAATCTATTCAGTATATTTTTTATCTTCATTTCTTGTGTAGTCACATATTATAAAAAAATCCTGCAAGCATTCGTATCTTTTAAGAAACACAATCTCAGTGTCCCTGTGGACAGTGCTGTGAGACATTGTGTATTGCTTGAATGCTTCACAAACTTGTCGGAGTTTCCTTTCTCAAACTGTGATGTTAGTCTGTAACGTGAACATGAGTTTTGGCCCCTGTTTCTCAAGTATTCAAAAGTTTGGGATGCTTCTCAAGTTTTTTCTTTAAACACTTAAAGTCAAGTGCCATAAAAATGCTAAGTGTTTTGCACAGAATGTAACCTACAGTTGATTGCTTTGCTCATGTGCTGGTCAAACCTGATGTGATCCGGCTCATACCTGTATTTCTTCTAGTTGGCCTTATCGAGAGAATCTTTCCTGTAGGCATCTTTTTCCATCTGTCTTCTTGCTTCCTTGTTAAATAAGCCAAGGATCTACACACAGTCTATTTGAAATATCATTTATCAGGCTGTGAATTGCAATTACTTGTATGAGGAGGAAGGCAGACCCTCTCTGAGGAAGAAATAGCATATGATGATGTAAGGACTGGTTTTGATACATGTGCACAGAAAGGTAAAATCTTTTTAATTTGCAGCGTTCTATTAATTTAAGTCCTTAATAGTAATAAACAAAAGGGAAATGCCATTGTATGGAAGCTTCTGATTTCACAGGGCTAAATGGCAAACTTAGGGAGCCTTTAAATGTCCATCTTTTTGTCTGAAGGTTGTTTGGTTTTTTTTTTGTTTTGTTGTGGGTTTGTTGTTTTTTTTTTAATGGAGGTATCAGGGTGAATCATTTCAAAGCCTTCTTCCTGTGACCATACTGTAGGCATCTAAGTCAGGAAGTCTGTTTTCAGTTTCAGTGTTGGCAGTAGGACATCATCAGTATTGCAGTCTACAATAAAATACAGTTTTGGTAACATGATCAGGTACCATGTGGCGGGGCTGCCTGTGTTTCAGTTACAAAGTGGAGGTACTTCAAGTTGTATGACAGGGAATGGTTTGGAAGGTGCTTCGTGCTTTTCTGGGGTGGCTGTAGTTGAGTAGTGCCCATACTTTGGATATTGTGGCCTTTGATGAATAGCTTCAGCTATGGAGTAATTTACAGCGGTAGAAGCCTGCTGTCCTCTTTAAAATAGTCAAAGAAGATAGGTTGCAATTTTCTGATTGCACGTATTTGCGTGGCAAAGAATGGAAACTGTTCTTCCATGGGTGCAGCCTTCTTGTATGGCTGACATCCACCTTGTCTCTGAGCTTCTAACATGTGCTCCTCATCTGGTCTGCAGCTTGCATCTGTTTCTTCTTTTGTTCTTCAGCTTTCCTCACTGGCTTCTCTGATGCCTGGAGGGTTTCACTCTGTTCTTGTGCCCAGTTCTTTCTGGCTGCTGTGGGAAGCAGTTATGGGGAAAGGTCCCCTCTGATCTTCTGTCCTCAGCCTTCAGTGTGTCCTATGAGCTTTTACAGTCGGAGAATGTGTACCATGATCTAAATCTTCAGATGTTTTTGCTGTCTTCTTTTAGTGATTCCTTTCTGATCTTGTGCAAGTGGTGATCTCTGTCTACTCCTACGTATCTGTCTTTAACTTAACTGGACTTGAATGAACATAGCAGCAAAACACCTCTGGCACTGTTGGGCTCCAGCACTCCTGATTGAACTGAAGGCTGGGATGTAAAGGAGTCACTCAAACGTCACAGTAAAATTATAAAAATGTTTTGATGCTTGCAAACCAGAATATTTTTCATGTGTATTTGAAGGGAAATTGCAACAGTTTGAAACTTTAAAAGTCACAAAACATATCCTGAACTGAACTGGAGCTCAATGTAAAAATCAACAAAAGTACAGGGTGGGGAGTGCTCTGCAAACAGGAGCTTCATAACAAGTGTGCACTTGGGCCATCTTGACTACCTTGCCCTGTTAGGAGTTCTGTGCAGGTGCTGATGTGTAAAGGGGGTGCATGTGATGATGCCGCTCATTTGTAAATGGGGCCCATCTTTGCTATATTGATTCAGAACACTGGAACTGTTGGTTTTTACTGCTTAGAAATATTACTGTATATGCACCTTAATTTTGGAGTGCTTATTAAGGTCAGAAGCTTAAATCACTTTTAAAATGCCCATTGCCATTCTTGCATTTTATTATTTGACACTTTTTTTCTGTTGTACTGAGTGTTAGGTGATTATTTTGCAGAGGATGTTTGAAATACTTCAGTAATGGTTTTTATTAATACTTTATGTCCTGGCTGCTGGGTGTGGGGGTCTGTCTTTAGCAATAAGTATTACAATAAGTATTATACACTATGTGTATATCTATACATGGAAAACAAATGTGGAACATGTAATGATGGTGAAAATACACTGCACAGAGAGCAGATTGTGTATTTGGCAGCCATTCTGCACCAGCCTGAACAACTCAAAAAATTGGAAACCACATGGAGAAAATGAACTAGCGTGAAAAAAAACCATTCAGGAGTGAATTTCCCTTACCATACACACTGGGCCTGTGTGTAAGTGGTAGATGAGCCAGCCTTACTCAACTAATTAATGAATCAATTAAGCTAGTTCAATTGCTTTTTACTTCAAACAGTAGCCTGCCTTCTTTAAAACTGGCCAGAGCCACCTCCGTTCAGCTGTAGCCACGTGCGTCAGTGTATTGTCACTAAACACGCAGAGAGGCAGCAGTGCACTATTGTTAAATCTTCTGTGAGAGAAGCAAAATACTTTCTTCTGTGATTTGTTTTTTATAATAGCAATAATGTTGACTGCATTCTAATACTCACAATAAAGGTCTGTTGAGATTATGTGCCTGGGCTCCCATTCAGTGGACTTTTGTTTTGGCGAGCTAGTCAGTGCTTGTATGTGTTTCAAAGCATTAGGTGATCTTCAGTTGCAGTTTTAATCTGCATTGAATACATTACACACAGTCATCAATACTCATTTATTTGTATACATTGCAAAGCTTTAGGGAATCTGCAGTTCTATTTTACCCTGTAGGCAAATTATGCAGTCAGTGAATTATTTACTGTAATGAATTCCTGTGCAGCAAACCAATTAGAAGATTTTTCTGTTCCTAAACTGCTTTGGTGATTAAGAATTTCAGGGTTTGAGTTTTGCAGTGCACTTGATTCTTAAATTGATAATGTCTTTCAACAACACATTCACAGTGATGACATCTATTGTTGTGGGCAGGCATCTGCCTTCTGAGGGTGTTTCCAGTTTTGTGCCTTTGTAGAATGCCATTACAAAATAGTTTCAAGTTGCTTTTAGTGATTTATTTTTAATATCGCCTATGAATTGCTGTTTAGGACTCTGCTGTAGTAGAGAACAAATAAGTAAACAAGAATAAGAAAGTTCTTCTATGGAACAGAGCATAAATGATAAGCAGCAGATGAATAAAATTGGACAGAATCTCAGTGAGTTACTAATACAGAGAAATTGTTCTGTTGTCTACAGCAAAAATAGGTATGATTGTAAACATAGAGCAAATGTAAAAGTTTTAATTCTGAAATAGATATTTTAATCATTAGGAAAGGGGCAGTCTCTCAAGTTTAAAATGCAAGGCCAAGTTCAGATCTCAAGAGTAATACCCCAAAACCATTTTTCTAATTAGCGGACTTAGTAAAGAGGTTTCCTGAGTTAGACCAAACTATTAGTCAGCCCAGTGTCTTATCTTCAGTGGTAATATAATGCCAGCCTCTGTACAAACTTATTGACTATAAGAGATCTGCACAAATTGGTCATTCCCTTAATTTATCTTTCACTTCAGTTAAACTGAAGTTTCCTTTACTAAAATCTTTATGAAGACCATCAGTTTTGTCAGTCACTGACAGATCTGTGCTCCATGAGTTGAATACATCGTTTTACATTAATTTCTCTCCACAATGTCAGGTGGCACACTGACCTCCCCACCTTTGCTGTGGGGCAGAGGGCATTGTGTTTGTCCTTGGACTTGCTTTCTGACTCCATTGGCTGTACAATGCTGCCTTCAGTATACACAAGGTTAAGCACTGCATTGTTGTAAAGACCAAAAGTAGTTTTGGAAGACTGGCACCCTGTTGCTGTCCTGGTGTGACTGGTGGTGCCTTTCCTCACTGCATTAGCTTGTTTTGGTCCAACATAGAGTCTGTTTAGTATACAAATCTATCCCTTTGCATCACTGTGGGGTTTCAAAATAATCTGCATCCCAGATGTTGTGAGAATAAAATAAATTTTTCTACCTTGCATCACTGTGGTATTACTAGTAGATAGAGGAAAACTGTTATCTCTAATGAAGGAAAAAAAAGCCTTTTTAACCCTCCTAGAAAGGGTTTATTTCTGAAGGGACAAAGGCAAATTCAGATGTTCTTACACAGGCTTCTTTAGGTTCTCTTGTCACCAAAGGCACTTTGCCAATTGTTAAATTATAAAACAAAGAACAGAAGTCCTCTGCCCACTTCTCTGAACTAGGCAACTTTAGTATAGAGGTTACTGGAACTTCACCATCATTCTTTCAATCTGAAGAATGTGTCATGCATGAAGTGGCTGAAATTTGTATCATCTGGTGGGGCTATGCATTTTTCCTTGTCATCTTTTAATTTTGCATCACAAGAGGACTCTAAAAAAAAGAACTTTATCAGAGATGATAGAGAGAAATGCTTCAGAAGGTCTTGTTATCTATGCTAAAATCATGTGCAGAAGATTGAGATGAATGTCTCGTGCTTGGGAAGAAATGTGCCAAATGTAAAACAGTTCTCCTCTATCTGGAAGTGTGATAAGTTACTAACAAATGGTGTTAGTCAATTTTTTGACATAGTTTTCTTAAAACATGTAAGAGGATTGTTCAATGTTGGTGACTTATTTAACAACAACAAAAAAAGCAGATTATTATTTGAAAATAAATGGACTAAATTGTATGGGCATAATTTGACAATGTTTGTAGTTCTTAAAATGTCTGCTTTGTTTGCTGCCACATTCAGGAGGCTTCCTGAATTTCATTTCTTAAACTAAGGTTGACTTCTCAGGCTCAAGTTTTATTTGGGTGAGAGCAACTTGTCTGTTGTTATAGATGTTTATGTACTCGTATACAGGAATCATTTACCCTTGGGCTTTTCAATATGTAAAAAGTGCAGTTACACAAACAGTCTTTTTGGCTAAGAAAGTGTACGAGAAACTGGAACGATGAATAAATGGTGTGCTTCTCCCTTGAGGTTTGTGATTTCAATGTTTCATCACACTGACATTTTTCTTTCCCCCAACAATCATAGTCTAGATTGAGTAGCCTTTTGCTGGTGTGTACAGCAAACTAAGCCCTCACTTCCAACACTAGAGCAATGATTTGGACATATTAGTTTTAAGGCTGTATTGGCCACAGGGACCTTTTCCACTTACTCCTTTTCTCCCCTTCACTGGTGAGCTAATTTAAGATACCCTCTCATCTTTCCTCGGGTGCTAAAAATAGAGGTCAATCCAATTGTCACTTCACTGAGGGTTATGCAATGAAGTTTTCATAATTTGAATTTGACCAGTCATAGATGAAAAAGTGCCTCTTTTTCTCTTATGAATGTGGATTGTGCAATATTGCTCTGTAAACTTTTTTTCTTCTTGTCCACGGGCTGTTGCATCCCATTGAACTTGCATTTACAGAGATGCCCATCTTGGTTTGACGCACAACTAGAAGTGTTTTAAGTGCTAAAACTCACTTTCTCCCTTTGTTTTTTAAGAGGCTTTTAAGACTTGGCTGTTCTTCCCAACTTGTGTAGTTTAGAGGTTTTTCTCCGAGTGGTTCTGAAGGAAATAAAAGTAACCTTGGGATTCAACACCGTGTAGATACTGCAGATCTGTGCTGCTTTCTGTTAGTAACAGCCCTTTGATACCTCCTTGGTTTCCTCTCTACCTTACTCTCTTGACTTTTGGTAGCAAAGAATAAAGGAAGAAAGTGAATAGCTATCTTAATGAGCTTGTTCTCTCCCTATTTGCTGTGCAAGAAACCTGAATGACACTTTTTTTACTAATTTTATAAACCTGGACTAAATCAATATCACTAAACCCCCCTCAGCACACACTCTGGGTATGTGTCTCAGTGGCTTGGAAATAATGTACCTGTAGACACTGACTCTCCTGCCCCTAGAGATCCTGTAACACCAGGCTGGACTGTCTCTTTCTCTGCTGTAACTGCCCCACTGTACTGGAGGTCAGCCAGAAACCTGAGGCTTCTGAAGTATACTTAAGTCAGAAATATATATCATAGTCAAACTTTTTGTTTTTCCTGATGAAAAGCACACCCTAGTGCTAATGCTGTCTATTTTCTGTTCAACTGAATTACTTTTCTCTGCATGTACACTTCCCTACAAATGCTATGCTAATCCAGAAATTAATTTTCTTTCTGTGCCAGCTTAATCAGGGCTTTTACAGAACTTTATGCCTCTGAAGATTGCCTTTTTTTGGTCTGTCATTTATGCTGGACATGTTCTTCATCTTTTCCTAGTTTCATCTTTCTGCAGACTATTAATTTTCTTCAAGTCCACAGTGGATTGCTTGAAAGTAAATACAGTCCCACTCATTTAATAAGAACTAGTCATGCTAAAACAAGTTTGTGCTGCTGTTTTGAGATCACACCATATCTATCAAACCCTCTAGCACTGCAGTGGTCTACAGCCTGCTCAGAAGGATGCTCGGATCACTGTTAATACCATCTTAGTCTCTAAGAGAGGATTAGACAGTTGACTGTCTAGTACCCATGAATCACAAACGAGTGCTGCTGTCACTTTTTCTTGAAATAAGCCTATATCCAGCCTCAAACAGGTTCTGCTGTCGTCATTTAGCTAATTATTTTGGGCCCATTTGTCCAACCACCTTCACACAAGTGAGGGTGAGTTCTTATAATTCCTGGTGCAAGTACATGTTAACTGTCAATCATAACAGGAGGACAAATAAGTGATACTCTGGAACTAAGGAAATTATATTTCTGATATGTTTTAGGTCAAGGATCTTACATGTAGTTACTACTAAAAAGATATGCTTATACTGATCTTACACCTGAAAGATAAAGCCCAAGAAGTTAAGCTGCTTTCCATCAGATATTTGGCTGTACTAAAGTGTGTGGTGCAAGTGGGAGTAAAAGCAAAAGGTCAGATGCAATTTACTCTGACCTTCACTTCCCTTTATAGTCAGGGGAGTTGCATCCATCCTGTTTTTCATGTAATAAAAAAAGCACATTATGAACTGTATTTAGTCCTAGTGCTGCAATGTTTGGAGGCCTAACTCTTGCCTGTCCCCTCAGCAGGCTGGGCTCTCTAGAAACACAAAAGGGTGTGCTTCAGATGCAGAGCACAAAGTCTGGTTGTACCGCAGCACAGGTGAGCTCTTGGCCAGAGTTGTGTCAATATGCTTCATTTGTATGTTGATTTAATTAAGTCCCCCTTCCTACTCCCCTGTAACTGCTGCTGCTTGTTCTCTGTGATGGCTGGGATCAGTGGTGCTCCCTGGAGCAGGGATGAGAACTGGCTGAGGAGACCTACAAGGGCTGTTCCAGGTGAATGAGCTTCTTGCGGTTTTCTCAGAAGCATCCTATGCGTCACTCACCCAATTTTGTGACCAGTCTACCAGAACATAAGTGAACCCATCTGCACGATAGTTGCTATAAAAAGGCAGGTGAAGACCACATGGGATGTTCAGGGCTACCTCACCGACAAAACGGATGGGGCTCTCCCATCGAAAGATGGGCTCCAGCCCCTTCTGCAGCCTTCTTTGCTGCTATATTAGCATAGCAGCAGCAAATATATTTGGTAAGTATGCTTGGTCTTTTCCTTTGCCTGTGTCCAGTAGTGCTCCTGTGCTCTTTGTGTTGCTCTGGGTATTATCCTGACAAAGTATATAGCCATCTTGAATCTTATACTCAACAAACTTAACCAGTTATTGTGTGCTGTGCAAACTGAGTTTGAGCTCCAGGTTAAATAGTAAGCTATAAGGATTTTCAAATGGTCATGGTTATTTGAGTTCAGTACACCTGGATTTCAGGTGGCTCTTTTCTGAAAGAGCAGGGTGGGCTAGAGAAGGAACTTGGCCAAGAAAAGGTGATGCTGCAGGGGTGTGAAGGTTCTAAAATTATATATTCTGTTTGTATGTGCCATCATCTAATTTAGGCTTGAAACGTAAGACACCGGATAGTCCAAGCATCCTCCCTGGTTCTTTGGTCTGAGTTTAATAATTGTACACAAGAATAAATTAGAATTACTAACTTAATCTTTCAGATTAGATGCCTTATTAGACACACATCCCAGAGTAACTGGCTCTCGGTCACATTTGAGATGAAAATGTCGAGTTTCACCTACATGTGGATGTCTACAGATGAGCTAACCTAAAATCTTTCTACTGTCCCTTGAAATTTTTCACAGGGGCTTACAGGGACACACTAAAAACCTCACAGAAACAGAAGTGATTGAGAGGTCTTAACGCGCACAGCAACCATCTGTGGTTAAGGAAGTCCCTGAGCTGCAAATATATCATATGTATGGCCACACTCAGACCAAATGCTGGATTAAGTGAACCTTTGATGTCAATTACTGTAGCTAGGGTTTTGTTTGCTGTATTTTTGCAGAACTAATCAGTGTAATTAAAAGCATCGCATTTTTTGGACTTTGAGGATGGGGAAAGTGTTGGATCATCTGATCTGTTCAGTAAATAACAAACTACTGAATGTAATCATTCTCCTAAACCAGCATCCAAAACTGGTTTTGAATGTGTTGAGAACTGAAGAGTTGACTGGTTTTTTTGTTAGTTGGTTTCAGAAGTTGATCACTTGCCCTGGCAAGAATTGAGAAGTGCTTCTAATATGAATTAGTTTAATGCTAACTTCTAGACATTGATTCTTTTTAGGTCTTTCATGAGACTAAGAAAAAATATTGTTCCTTTTGGTGAAATATTGAGTGACTTAGCTTCAGTAAAGAATACTCAGAAATATTAATAGTGTGGTTATGGCAAAGGACTGTTCTGTGGTGATAAGTACAGATAACTCAAAGTACCCCAGGTACCAGACAATGGTAGCCATACCAGTACAGAATAGAGCTGAAACTAATTGAATACATGCCTGGGAAAAGCATTCATGAGCATCCTCCTCGTGTGCCTATTCTGCAGCTGGCACCCCAGAGAGTTTGCTCAGCACCTCCCTGTGCTGTCCCATGCAGAAACGCATGTAAAGGAGCAGTGAGTAAACAGCCAGGGAGGACCATGAAACTGGAGCTGTTACCATGCAGCATTTGCACTAACAGGGCTTTGAAAAGAACAGGCTTGTGGTGAAAACACCTTTTCCCATTTCCCTTCTCGCTGCTTTCAGAATATCAGACAGATTCCCAACCATTACGTCCATGTGAACTTCAAAGGGAAAAGGCTTTTTCAGGAGGAGAAACCTATGTTCCTCAGTGCTCAGAAGATGGCCAGTTCAGGTAATTCATCCCTGTTATTATTCTGCTGTTATACAATGTGACATTTTATTACTAATGAAAGCTTTAGCCTCTATTTTGAAGAGCCTCTGTATCAGTGGACTGGAGGGTGAGGGATGCAAGAAACTTGAAGTGACTTCACTAAACCATGTTGCAGGTCCAGACTCTCTTGAATTAATTTCCTGTTGCTGGAAATAATCTCTAGATTAAGAGGTCAATCTAAGATCAATCTTGGCTCTTTTCTTTGTGCACTAAATACTTGGTACAGGTTGTGTGATGCAACCGCTGTCTTCCTACCCATGCTTGTGGGTGCATGGTTTCTCATCAGTCTGCCAGCTGGCACAGCTGAGCCAAGTAGACTTGGAGAAGTTACCCACCCTGCTTTAGGTGGCACAGTTGAATTTCCTTCTAAAGGAAAAGCAAAGGAACTAAAAAATACATGGAGGACAGTGATTTATAGAGCAGCATGTTGCTTGAAGATGCAAGCTGTTAGTGGGTTAAAGCTGAGACTGAAGAGGAGTACAGATTGCCACATTCTCTACTATTATCTTATTGTTGTTGCCTAGGGTGGGGGATTTTGGCCATTCTAGATTTGACTTACAAATTGTCTCAAAATGCATGATAAATCTCAATTAATGAGCATCAGAGTTCTGTCCAAACTCCTTACTTACTGCATGACTTCAAGTCACTTATCTGCTGTTCCTGAAGACTTCAGAGATTTACTAGAATGAAGCGCTCCCATAAGTTAGTTAGTCACCAGAAACACAACCTTTTCTAATTCTATTATTTGGTGTTCAAGTATGTCAATGTGTTTGGCTTGCTTTATGTTTTTGTCTGTCCCATACTGACTGAGGACGCTGTCACAAACAAAAGTAAAACGCCTTACTTGTGATCTCCTTCAGGACAGTTCAGTGCAGTAGGAATGGTCTTTCCTGTTGGTGTGTGGATAAGAATGGCATTGAGGTACCTGGCAGCAAACAGAATGGATATCCTGTGTCTTGTAAGTCGCAAGTTTCCATTTTTGTTCACATTGGGTAAAGAAATTTAAGTCTGCATTTGAACTGCTGAAATCAAGAATAGTTTAGCCCCAGAATTTGATGGACTCTAATTTGTTGTAGTTTGCTGGATCTTTCTAATAGAAATATTGGAATTTCATAGAAACCTGATGCACCTGGATGGTCTGTATTTATGAAGATCACAGTAATGTAAATCATGAATGAAGGATCAGTGTATTGGCTTTTGAACTGGAGAGCTTCAACCCCATCTGTGGGGACTTTATCTATACCAGTTTTCATAAACTCAAGTCCACCAATGACCTCATGTTACCTGCATGACAGAATCAGAACTTCCAGCTCTGAGAAAACTCAGATGTCTTAATAAATGATTCAGTGCCCAACAAGTACCTTCCTCTAACAGTACCCCTCTCTGTTACTACAGGCTTATCCTTTTGCCAGCTGCAAAAGCAGAGGATCTTGGTGAGTCGATACATCAACAGCAGTAGTATCTCCTACATCCCTCAGTGCCTGGATTCGGGAGCTTTTGATGAAGTGCAGTGTGACACAAAACTGAGTCAGTGCTGGTGTGTAGATTCAGAAGGAATGGAGATTTATGGCACCAGGCAGAGTGGAAAACCAACATGGTGTAAGTAATATTCAACAAATCTGTAGGTTCTGTAGATTTGAAAAGTTTGGTGTGAATCAAAGATGGTAAATTAGGAGCTTGGACACTGCAGCCTACACTTATCCTATAGAAGCATGGGCACTGAACTGAGGCATTTAAATCCCTGTTTTGTAGAATCATAGAATATATCAAGTGAGAAGGGGCCCATAAGGATCATCGAGTCCAACTCCCTGCTCCTCATAAAGACAATACGAGGCACCTAGGTGTCCATGTTCAGTGTAATGAACCTAAAGCCCTTCCAAACCATAGGGTGGCTATTCAGATGACTGTGGGAAGGTAAAACACCAATAGACATTACCTTTGTTTCCCTTCAGGTCCAGGGAACTGTGAGATCCAAGACCGTCGCATTCTGCATAGTTCTGGGGAGAAGAGCCCACCACAGTGCTCAGTGGATGGAGAGTTTCTGCCTGTCCAGTGCAAGTTTGTCAACACTACAGACATGATGTTTTTTGATCTTGTTCATAATTACAACAGGTAAGAGCACAGGCTTTTGAAACAGGCAAGGAAACCTACATACCTTTTCAACTCACTACTGCTTTTTATTTTTTCCAAGATGAAGTTCTTCTTCTATGATTGCATATGATGTTGTTTTCCGTTAATGAATGACCAAGTAAAAAACCCTTTTTCTTTTGAATTTAACTTCTTAATTTAGAAAAAAACTGGTATTCCATTCCAACAGTCTAATCAGTCCTCACACAGCAGTGGATATCACATTGGGATAGGAATTTGGAAAAGTAGCCAGGGCTACTTTTCAGACAGCTACACAACAGAAAATGAATTAGATGCATAAGGAACTGACAATTCAGATATATATGTGAGGTAGCAAAGATGATTCCACACGGTAGATGAAAATAGGTGGACAGATGGACAAGACATGCAAAGAGCAAGTTCCACGAGATGATGGGAAATGTGTCCATTTAGGCAGTGCCAGGATTGCTCATGCAGGTGAACCAGCAAATGATGAATGAATGTGCTGATATATGACTGGCTTTGGGTGCTTGGAGAGAGCTGAGGAAGGCTTCAAAACACTGGATGAATTCCTTGTCCATGAGAGCAAGAAGCCATTGTCCTGTGGAGGAGCTGGGAATTAATGCTCAGGTGGAGAAATAAAGGATGGGCAGGGGAACTGCAGGGAGAGGAATTTGTTTTGCTGCAGATGTTCAAACGGCCCAGAGTAACCTTTTGGTCTCTTGTGAAGTGTCGTTATCTTGGCGTGTCAGTCAGCACATTTCTCCAGTGGAGGGCAGTGGAGTAAATGTAATGTCTCATTTTGATTTGTCTCTGTAGTAGCAAAGGCATTTCATTGTGAATGTCAATTTTGCTGTTTTGAGGGTTTTCTTTTTTAATTTAAGCAAAACTGAAAGGCAGGCCCAAGTGCACACTGCAAATTTGTCAGAGTTTTGGGAAAGGTTATTTTGGCAAGAGCAAGATAATCTGTCTGTTTCATTTGTTGGCCTGTAGATTGTGGAAATTCTAAAAGACAACAGAGGAGAAAGCAATGCTTTAAATTAACTTTTTTTTTTTTCCTCTGGGAGATTTGTCTGCAAAGACATGCTAAGATTCAGCTTTTCTTATGTCCGTATCATGTAACTGATCACAGCAGGATAATTTAATTCCAAGCTGTCTACCTTTTTAATTATGGCATTCACTTAACCCACTGCCAGCATATATGAGTATTTCATGTCATTAATATATTTTCACACTATTCTTGCCTGAATGTCATTATCCTGTCCCATAAACAGGAGGCCAGAATATGGATTTGAAGGGATGAGTTCCAGAGCAAAGGACTATATCAGAACAGGGATTCAAATCCGTATTTGATTCAGATCTGTATTTTATGTTCATGTGGAACTAGTGAAGCAAATTTCTTTTGTTTCAGGGACTGATTTTTGAATTTTAGACATGTCATACTAACTCACTTCCCAAATAATTTCTTTATAACTTCATAAATATTCCAGAATAAATCACTATGTTAAAAAAATCTAAGTGGAGAAATTCAGAAGCTTAGAGCTAGGATTTTCCCAAGAGGAAGACTTCTGGAAAGAAAGATGAGTCCAGATTTCCTGGTGGCTTGGCTGCTGTTACTGATTGTATACACTGTGCCCGGGTCCTACTTGAATGGGCAGCCATATAGAAAGCTCTGCAGAAGATTGATGGAATAATAAAAAAGTCAAAAGTCTAGGAAGATCTTTTTACTATCTTGCTATAATTTTCTTCAGATTGAAGACCTTGTGTCAGTGTCAGCTCAGTGGAGGTTTTGCCCTATTATGTGTTATTTCGTTGGCAGTGGAAAAGAACATTATTTGCTTCTCTCTCTCTGTTTCTCAATAGTTAATGAGAAAACCAGTTATAACTTGATCTGTGCCTATGAAATGTAGAAGGGCTTACTTGCAAACCTGCTTTTGAATGAATTGTCTTTGCTGGAAACCAAGAGCAGAGACTCACAGTTTGAGGAAAAGGTCAACAACCTCACATTTATTTACTTTCCCATATATACATGAGCATTCTTGTTGAAACACATGGATACACTATAAATCTATCCATAACTTAACTGTAGTCATATTTGCTTCAGCTGGTTTTTTTTGGACTGGGTCTGATAGATGAGGTACTCTGTGGTATTGCTACTTATCTTGTGGGCTGGGATTAAGAAGAGGTTGAGCAAAGAAAAGAAGCGGTAGGAAGTGAGTTTTCCAAGCAAGGTGAGAAAAGTTCTAGCCTCTTATTTGTGTGGGTCTAATTTATATCTGTTCATACTTTATTTATCTGTACCCTAAACTTGGAACAAAAATAACCAGCATGACAGGATATGACTACACATCTGCCCCATATAAAAGTAGTATAATTATGCATGTGACTTCTTAGCATGGAGGATGAAAGAAGGCAGCAAGCAGAAAATTTTTATTGCATCCTGTTTCACTCAGCTAGATGTTGAGATGCTGAGGTGATGAGCTCCAAGGACATGAGCCCTGCAGAGGTTTACTTTTGGATATGAGAGCATTGCTCTCCTGCGAAGAGATGAGATCATATTCCTGACTGGGTGACGGCCAGTGCATGATAATTCAGGGGAGCAGAAAGCTCCTGAAATACACCAAGCTACTTATGTTCATGTGTACATTGAAGACCACAGAAATATGATATTCTGGTGTTTATATCTTAAATTGCATTGTTTTAGTGCTGGCAGAAGTCTCTTTGTGTCCTGAAGTATGACAATTTGATTCTTTTAGCATGCCAGTGTCAGCAGCTAAGTAGAATTTGACAATCCAAAGTGGAGGGACTCAGTAGGCTTTTCATTTAAAGATGTGCCAGAGCAAATCAGCACTACATAGGCATGTGCTAGCTCTGAGACAACAGTGCTGCTGGATAATGCTGGGACTACCCCAAGGTTACTGACATCTTCCTTTGCCAGGGGTTGCTCTTACTTCATGCATTCCCCAGCTTAAGCTTTGATGTACTGAGGAAGCAGTAATATCTTCAGCTCTCC
The DNA here is from genome assembly GCA_027560015.1 of Chloroceryle amazona. NCBI lineage: Eukaryota > Metazoa > Chordata > Aves > Coraciiformes > Cerylidae > Chloroceryle > Chloroceryle amazona. The sequence goes on along the minus strand of JANHFX010013844.1, from coordinate 14,514 downwards.
TGGCAAGAGGTGGCAGAGGTCTCAGGCAGACTTTTGAAGGTAACAAAGGCCCCTTACTCTACTCCTCAAATCTGACCACCAGCTCTGAGCCAGACAAGCCTTTTGCACTGCAGACTGCACGTTCTTGACCAGCATGTGCAGGTGGATGGCACCGGAACTGAGGCTGGTTGTAGTCCCGGTTTCACAGGGTCACTGTAAACTGCTTTGGCACATTAACCTTTTTCCCAGTTGATCAAGACTTTATCCACTGTTATTCCCACTGCTAAGTGTCCTTCCTTGATAAAAATCCACTCTGTGTAATGAAGAAAATTGTCTCAGAAAATTCCACTTACCTCTTGCTGAATTTTCCAAAATAAGCCACACGCAGCTGGGACACCAGACCTTTATTGTATTTCCAGTGAGGGTGTGTCTGTAAAATAATATGATTGTTTTGGAACCTGGCATTAAACTCTAGAAAAACACACCTTTTGTTTGCCTGGAGAAACCTTAGAGTGTGTCTCAGTTAAGATCACAGTTACAATGTTTTTTCCAACTCCGATCCTATTAAGTTTCCTTCCTAAATGATTGCTTTACTGGAATCTGGCTGTTATCACTCCTAGAATATTATACTGGAAACTAGTGTCTCTTTGATCTCCAGAAAGAAGAGCCAATCTTACCTTAATATGTTAAAAAACATTTCTCCTTCATCTGTGGAACCATGCTCTGACAATAAAAAAGATTAGTGAGGTTTTTATCAGTTTTTGTGCTTAATTCAGTGCAGAAAGTGTATGTAGTGCATAAGGAAGAGGAATCAACCTGTTTGTTTAGGCACCGTGCCATCCTGTGCAGATTTTTGGAAGTAGCTAATGAACAATTGTTGTAATAACATTAGGCCAACATCAATCAATTTTACATTCTTTGACATGCTTTCAAAGGTGAAAATAGAATTGAAAATGAGTGCTTCGTGCTGGGTACCAGCTTAGGAAGGGTCAGAAAACTGTCTGAAGGGAGATTGTCCTGTGTTTGTTGGAAAAATAAAAAGGCATTTAGGAGACTTGTCAGCCTGCTGAGACACTGATCTGGATCACATCACAGCCTGGTTGCCACAGGGAGACCTAAGGGGTTTGTAATGGCTTTGTGCTCTGCAGGCATCCTTATCTTACAAATTTGTGAGGAAACACAGGTGATGCTTTGTTGTTTTCAAGAGGCCTCCCCGGGCTCTTCACAGGAGGCTGCGTTTCCTTCCAGGCTCCCAGAGGCTTTCCAATCGTTCAGCTCCTTGCGGGAGACGTTTCCGGAGGTCTCTGGGTACTGTTACTGTGCGGACAGCCTGGGGAGAGAGTTGGCAGACACCGGTAAGTACCCTCCAGCAGCTGGTCCTTTAACTTGAGTGGCTTTGAAATCCCAAGGGAAAGGAAAAATAACAAGTATTGGCCTTTGGATTCACTTGGGACTTCAATTTCATTATCAGAGGTAAGACAACTGTGACCAGTGTAGTACTTGCCCATGGGAAAGGCTGGAGCTTACTAATTAAATCCTACTCTTAGGACCTGCTCTTCCATCAGTAGCAAGTGGAGCTGCTGCCCAGGAGCTAATCCTGTCCTCTTGGGATGGTGGAATAGGATTTCTGAGTGTTCTGCCCACAGTAGAAAGCTGTGTCATATATGAAAAGTCCAATTAGCAAATGCAGAATAATATGAAGGGCCTGGAGACAGCTGTTCTTGCTCAGGTAAAATCATGGAATGATTTGTGTTGGAAGGCACCATTACAGGTCATCCAACCCAACCGCCCTGCCATGTCTGGGGGCATCAGGTGGTCCTTTCTTTTCTCTCGTAACCTCAGGATACCTCTTAGGTGTGTTAATAGTTGATGGGGCATTTTAAAGAAATGTTTTTTTCCAAGACAGAGGAATCTAAAACTTGAGGACTTCAAGCTTCTTTTCCTTAGATACTGTGCTTTTAAAAAATTAAAAAGAAAAACAAAACAAAACAAAAGCAACAACAACAACAAAAAAAAAAAACAACACAAACAAACAAAACCCCAGGCAACAACACCAAAACACAAAGCCAAAAAACCCAAACAAACAAACAAACAAAAAGCAGGAAAAATGCAAAGCATGATATCTTGAAATTTAGATAGTAGATGTGAAATTCAACATTTAATTCCCACAAGGGTGAGAAGTTCTCAAAAACATTGTGCACTCGGGGAAACTACTGCACATCTATTTTTCAGCATGCAGCCAAAAAGTTTGGGAATTATTTGTTGATAACATCAGTTTCCAAAATTCTATCGATTTAATCTACTGCATATTGAACCTAATAACTGGCACTGTGCTGTGTTTTTATGTTTCTCTTGCTTCTTTTGGCAGCTGTCAAGGCATAAAGCTACCTCCTGGACACTCAGCAGTGCATTATATGGTGCGGTGCATTGCAGTCGTGCAGTTCACATTTGGCCCACTTTGAGGACAGGTTTTGCTTGTCCTGATAGGTTTCCTGTTCTGCTACTCTGGTGTAAAGCAAGTGGCTTCTGTCTTAAAATCAGACTAAAAGAAAGTGTCTGTTTCCCAGGCTTAGAACTGCTGCTCAATGAAGTTTACGACACAGTTTTCTCTGCCCTGGAGCCCGCCCGTACGTTCTCAGAGACCAGCATATATCGGATTCTGCAGAGGCGGTTTCTGGGGGTTCAGCTGGCTACCTCTGGCAAGTTCAGATGTAAGTAGCACCCAGGTGATGTCCTGTAAATAGTGACAATTTTGGAGCTTACCTGTGACAGCTGCTGTTAGGGAGAGTTCTTCTAGGAGTCTCTTGAACTAAAAGCAAGTAACATCACAGTTTCAGTGCAAAAATAAAGGTCCTTGAACTGCAGCTGGCTTTTAACCTCTGGATTGTACATTCTCACCAGCAGGTGAGACTGCATGGGACAGTCTCACTGCCTCTGACAGTCTTCCCATGCAGTTGAAGTTCACAGGAGCTGAAATCCCATGAACCCTCCAGATCTCTTCTCCTGAGATTATACAGATGAATCTGATGATTTATTACATTAAAAACATGAGAATATGCACCCTAATTTATGTTGGTATACTCAGAAGCAGGAAGGATTTTACACTGACCACAACACTCTTAATCTCCAGGAGGCTGCACAGGAATTCATAGTGCTGTAGCAAGGCTGAACTTCTGGACTGGCCCTTGGGTTCATTCTCTTCCCAGCTGGGGCAGCCAAATGGAGAGAGAGTTTCTTTGCCTAAAGGCAGTGAATTCTGTGGGACATGGTCAGGAACCTTCTTCTGTCTCCTACACTAGAGCCCAAGAGAATTGCCTTGTCTGGGCAGAGTTTGAACCCCCTGGTGTGGTCCTTTATCCTCCCATCCAAATTCTTCTGGCACTACTGTCTGACTCTTGCTAAGGAGTTACATCAACAAAGATATTAAGCAGATACTGATAGAAGTCTTCTGGCCACATAGTCACATGGTTTTTCTATTCCTGGGACAAGCTGATCATTCTGGAGAGTCTGGAAAGCATCTTCTCCCTTCCACTGCAGGGTTGTTGAATAAACTCTGAGTGTAGGTAGGGATGCAGCGGCTGTTAGCAAAGATGAAGTTGTAACAGCCACAAGATGGAGGTGTGACCACGTTCACCAGCTGCTGAGGGGGGACTGCTTTGGTGAATTACCCAGATCTCATGCTGCCACACGTGTTAGGAAAGTTGTCATACTTCCTTGATGAACAGGTTGCTCTGATGTGTTGCTCTTGCTGGCTCAGCTTGGTAGCCAAGTGTAGCTAGAAAGCACTTGAAGATGAGAAATGTTTAGGCTGTAGGATTTCAGGTTTGTACAAACAAGCAAGATTTCTGTTGGGAGAGTGGAGACAAGGACTGGAGAGATCATAACTCAGAAAATTTATGGATTTTGGGCAATTTGACAGGAATAGTGTCATCAGATTCCTGAAGAGGGAAATAAAGAAATGAGGTGCCCCCAGACAAAATCTCCACAGTCAAGTGCAGGTCCTTTTGCAGGAGCAATGCCTCATTCTTTTCAGAAACTTTGATGTTTGCCTTCATCTCAGTCTCCCGCGCTACACATCTATCCCTGTTGATCAGCTTTGCATTTGCATTAAGGGCCAGAGCTTGCTCAGCCTCCAGCACAGCTCCTCAAGAGACACTGCTACTCTGCCTACCCAGGCCTATGGCTGAAGAATGTGTTGACATGTTATTTTCTGTTTAGTTTTCAGAAACAAATACCTAGAAACCATGCAGCAGGTTCTCCAGGGGAAAAAAAGGATGGAGAATATACATTTTGGGCTGGTACTTCAAGTGTTAGTGAAAACAGTCAGGAAATTAAACTTCTTTTTCTTTTTTTTTTTTCCCAAATAAACAAACAATGGGATCAAGCAGAGATGGCTCTGAAACGTTAAGCTTTCCCTCCCTAATGCATACTGATTTTCTTCCAGGCCCCTCAAAGTGCGAGGTGGAGCGGTACACAGCCCTGCGTTACCAGCACGCCTACGTGCCCTCTTGTGCCGCTGACGGGGGTTATGCACCAGTGCAGTGTCAGCAGGGGGGACAGTGCTGGTGTGTGGATGCCAAAGGTCAAGAGGTCCAGGGCACAAAGAGAAGAGGGGAGCCCCCAGCCTGTGGTATGTACCAGGTCTGGAAAAGGAAGACTGTGTGCATGTCTTTAGAAAGAAGGAGCAGCTTCTTTCTCAGTTCTGACAGATTCTGGTGTTCAAAACCTGAGATCCAAAACTTTCCTGGGGTTAAGAGACACACTCTAACAAATTATTAAATATCATATTCCTTATATTTTTCTTTATGACCTTTATTTACCGTTTTTCTTTTGCATACAATGAGGTTTTTCTTCTTAGCTGTGAGATGTGTCTTGACTCCAGGAGCTTGGTTGATACATCAGAATATCTGGGATAATAAAAGGAAACCAGTGATGGTGGTTTTGATTTTACCTCCTTCCTTTGGTGAAATGCTGTGGAATTTCTAAGGCATCTCTTATCCTGAGCATTTTTTTCCTATCTCTGTGACTGCATATTTGGCCATGAAAATTTCCCAATCCAGTAAAAAAACCCCACCAAACAATTCAGAAAAGGTGTATGGGTTTGGGCTTTCAGAGATTTCATGGAGACTACACCTTCAAATCTGTGCCTCTAATGGAAATGACAGCAGAAATGTCCAAAGGCCAGAGGGGGGGGAGGAAAGTTAAAAACCTTCACTCTGAATCTCACTACCTAAGTATTCAGGATTGTGCTGGAGGGCTGGGGCACAGGGTCTTAACATGGGGCCACCTTCAGGGAAGGTAATTGTTCTGTCTCAAGACACAGCCTTACCACGCAGGTAGAGAAGGAGGAGGAACCTGCCCTGGGTATCGCAGCTCCGAGTCGCTCAGAGTGCTCTGGGCATGGACAGCTTTACTGTGAAATGAAAATGTTAGCCTGCCTCTGAGGCTGATCGCCAAGGATATTGCAAGAGAACCTCCAAGAGGCCTCACCATATGTTTGCACTGGTTGTTTTCTCTTTGAATGTGCTTTGCTGAGCCCTCCTGATGGTTTTTGTTGGAGGGGCGGAGGTGGGCAATGACTTGAGGCTACTTGTAGCTTTTTATTAGTGGACTCAGGAAATTTAAGCAGGGAAAAATTTTTGCAGAGGTTTATCAGACTAAGAAGGTATTTTGTGAGAATACAGCTGCAGTCTGTGTTCAAGCAGCTACGTGCCACGGACGTGTCTCTAGTTCTGCTTTGTTTTATTTCTCTGTAATATATTTTTCTCTCATATTTGGCTACATGGACACTGGAAGAGGCAGAGGTGTAGGTGTGGATAGCAAGCTGGATACTCACACGACCTCAGGCACCAGGCAATCCTGATAGGGACATGCTTCTTTTCAGAGGTTTTGCAGTCAATTCGCCCAAGTATTTGGAAGATAATTTATTTGTTCTTTCAGACATAGGGACAGGAATTAGGACTTAGATCAGGGAAAAAAATAGAACCAGAAAAAGACCATAGAGCAGATAACTCAGATATGGTAAAGGAATGTTTCCTCTCACTTTGTCTCTTGACTGGAGAATTTCACTTATAGATCATATTCAACAACAGTTCAAATTTCCTTACCTATGTGTGTGATGCGTAGTTGAGAAACTAGAGGCACATTAAACTACACTTCCTGTTTTCTGACAAGACTGCTCGTATGATAGCCATAGAGTTACAGGGGTTGGAAGTTCCAGAATTAGATTTTTTTTATTATTATTTAATTTATTTTTTTTAATCTTTGTCTAGGTGAAGAACAAGTGTGCATCTCTGAGAGGAAACGGGCCTTGTCAAGGCTCTTTTATGGCCCTGCTGGGTACTTCAGTCAACATAATTTGTTTTCTATGCCAGATAAGCAGTCGGAAAAAACAGCTGGTTTCTCAAGACCCTGCCCTCCCTTCTTCAAAGAGCTGTTTCTGGACTCTGGATTGTCATCCCTAGTTGCACAAAGCTCATATGCCAGCCAGGTTTCTGGGATAGATACCACTCTTAGTGAACTCATCACGGCAATGTTCCCATCAAGGGAACTGGCTCAAGTGGCGCTACAATTCGCTGCCAATCCAAAGCGTTTCCAAGAAAACCTCTTTGGAGGAAGGTTCCTGAAGAACTTGATTCAATTTAACTTTACAGGGGCACTTGGCACTAGTGGGAAATACAGCATTGGGCAATTTTTCTCACAGGAGGATGTGGCAGAGAAGGATAATGGCCAAGGCCTTACGGAATCAGCTGAGGCACTTTCATTGGAGTTATCAAAGGGAAGCTCTGTTTTGAGTAGACCTCTTGTAGGCAGTTTTGGCCGCACAGTGACTCTACAGGACAATCAGAACATGATGAAATTCCTTTCCTCTGTTCTCGAACTACCAGAGTTCTTTACTTTTCTTCAACAAGTGATTTCTGTCCCCAAAACCATTACTGAAGATTTAGGTGAAGTGGTGAAAGTAGCATTGGGATCCAGAGACTGTGGTGATGAGCCAAGGGACCTGTTTGTTCCAACATGCACCAAGGAGGGGAGGTATGAGGAAATTCAGTGCTATGCAGGAGAGTGCTGGTGTTTGGACACTTCGGGTAGGGAAGTTCCAGGCTCAAGAGTTCAAGGCAAACGTCCAAGGTGTCCCACTGATTGTGAGAAGCAAAGGAGGAACCTGCAAAAATTGAAGCAAAGCCTGCCTGTGGGATCAGACCTTTTTATTCCCTCTTGCACTGAGGATGGAGACTTTCTGCCACGCCAATGTTACGGGACAAATTGCTTCTGTGTTGATTTGAATGGGAAGACTATTCCAGGAATAAGGGAAAAAGCTGGAAAGCCAATGCAATGTAAGTACTAGGGACTGTGAATTCAAAGATTTAAAGATGCTTCCTTGTTGTGTTGGCATTTCATCATTCTTTCTTCATATCTGATTATATCTGGAAATGTGTGGGTGATGTATACAAACAATATAGAACAATTAGAACAAATATAGAACAATTAGGACAAATATAGAACGAATTGTCATATGAATGAGCATGTGATTGGGATATGTCTCTACCTAAGTATGTAGCTAATGTGTATATCATTCATGGTCCCCATGAGATCTGGAGCACGTGTGTAACTGAATGTGACCCATGTTGAGTGAAAAAGCCATTTTGCTTCCAGGACCAAGTCACCTGAGCACTGGCACTGGCTCATCCATGTTCTGATAACTGAAGACCTTCAGTGCCTTAAACCATGAACCTCTTTTAGCTCAAGAATATACCCTCAACTTGTTAGGATGTCACAGGAGTCCAAACACAGGAGGGGGATCCAAAAGCTAATAGGTTTCTCATAAAGGTCATGCAGTTAGTTCAGATAAATGAATTACAAATGGATTGTCAGGCATCAATTTGCCATTGCAACTTGTGTACAGACTACAAACGGCCTCTTCTTGCCCTTCTACAATACAGTACAAAGGAAGAAGGAAGCACATAGTCTAGGAGTATTTGTCTTTCAAGTTTCTGTAAACTGAAAATGGAACAATGAGGAGTAGAGACCAAGAGAAGAGCCTGCTTCTCATTTTGGAAGGAATAGCAAATGCTAGTGGTACATGGTGAAGGAGCTCCTTTGAATAGCAGTTTGCAGAACTAGTGTGGAATTTATTACCATGATCTGAATTGGTAGGAGATTTAAATCTAGCAACCTATCTGTAGTGCAATCAAAAATAAAGAGGTTCATAATTCTCTGGTGCTCAAAATGAGATGAGCTACTATGTTTTGCTTGGTTTATAGAGCTTCTTGGTGGAAAAAAATAAATTTGGCTCTGGAGATGGCAGAAAAGGCTTCCAAAACAAATTCACTACATTTTGAGGGATGATATTTTTATATTGAGCTTCACTATTCAGTGGAACATAGGAAGAGAGGACAACAGAGTCTGAAAATTCTGGTTAGTACTAAGGGGAAATAAAATCAGTATCATCCTACTATTCAGATGGTTGCCTTCTCAGGGATTGGCTGACTAAGAAGTAACTACCAGATTATCAAGATTATCTGAAAATACCTAGCTGGTGTGAACGGATTCAGGTAGGCAGTCAGATTTAGTGGCATCAAGGACCTGTCCCTCAGAGTAAGAACTACAGGCACCTAATGAACTCAAATATTTTTAACAAATCTTACCTATATGCATCCTTCAGTGCTCACATGACTTTGGAAATCTTGCTCTGGTTCAGCATGGGAAAGTAATAGCATTAGTCCTCTTAATGCCAGGCCAGAAATAATGTCCTTAGTACTGGGATAAGAGACCAAGTTTTAGTACCGGTGTATATAGTGCTGGGGTGTGGAGGTTATTGTATATCTTCTGTGCAATTGTAAGATGTGCTGTACATGTTTTTCTTTCCCCCAGGCCCAAGTGCTTGTCAAGTAACAGCTGGTCAGGAGTTTCTAAAGGCTGTGAAACTCCTGCTGTCTGATCCAAGTGCTCTGTCTCAGCTCTCCAGCATTTATCTCCCGCAGTGTGATACTTCGGGTGCCTGGAGGCAGGTGCAGTGCAGTGGCCCTCCTGAGCAAGCCTTTGAGTGGTATGAAAGGTGGATTGCCAAGAACAATGAAGGCAAACCCCTGCCCATTGCTGATCTATTGCACATCATGACTGGATATAAAGAGGCATCTTCCAAAGACTTTTCAGCTTTTATTAAAGCTTTGTATGAGTCTGGGCACCAGAATGTCTTTCCAGCATTCACCAGGTATTCCTCCTTCACTGATGTCCCTCCTGAAGTTCTGGAAGGAAATGTGACCTATGCCTCTGAGAACATTTTACTGGATCCATATATCTTCTGGCAGCTTCTGAATGAGCAGCTGACCTTTTACCCAGGACCCTATACTGATTTCAGTGCTCCATTAAGCCACTTCGAACTTCGTGACTGTTGGTGTGTTGATAGCAGAGGAAAGGAGCTGCAAGGAGCAAAGGCAGGAGTGAACCAGGTCACAGCATGTAAGTAACAGAAATTCTGGCACATAAGTAGAAGTGTTCCTAGTCTTTGCTTTTACGCCACAAGAGGAAAGTCCTTTCAAGTGCTGTGAAGTAGGAGACAATGACTTATTGGAAAGATACTCCATACTGTCATTGCCACTGGCCACCAAAGGTGGGGTAACGCATATTTGGTAAATAAGTGGTCTCTCATCTTTGGGAATAAAGGGGAATAAAGTTCGGTATCAAGTTTGTGTAGATTTTATAATTTAGAATTTGGACATCTTCTTTTGAAGAAGATAATTCACAAGATGGCAGAGGACACTTTGAAGTTAGAAACAGTGTATGAAGAGTTGTATGGGAAATTCAGGATTACACTGTGATATAAATGACTTTCAAGAATGCCTTAAAATGAGGCAAGAGGATCTTTCTCTACTGTTTCTTATTATGAAGTCAAGACTAACAGATATCGGGTAAAAATCACTAGGAGAAGAGTGAGGCCAGCACTGAAGTTTGGCAACTCTATCTAGACACCTTCACCAAAGCTGTTGGGCCCTCTTTGGGGTTACTTCAGCCGATGACCTGTAGTATAATGTAGTCACTAAAACCACTCTCAACACACCGTAACTTTTCAGCTAGAAGGAAGAGACAGGACAATGAATAGCAAACTTCCATATGGGCAAGGAGTGCTGGAGATGCCAGCTCTGTGAGCAAATGGAGAATAAAGGGGCAAAGCAGTTTAGCAGAGGGTTATTTTAGTGGAGAACCTTTCACAGAACTGGCTCAGTGTGTTGAACTGCCACTTCTGAGTCAACAGATGTATGTAGAGGACAGGCCAAGTGTTAGTGACACTCTGGACCCAGTGAATATACTTTCACGTTCCTTTCTCACTCTCTCTTCTGATTATCTACTTTTTTTTTTATGACAGCAACTGACGGACAGTTCTGTAGAGACATATTAAGTCTCTTTGTAAACAGTGAGGAGGCAGTAACTTAGAATCATCAAGGCTTTGGCCCAAGACTAGGAGAAAGTTTGGGTGATTCCTGGTACTCTTGGTCTCTTGCTGTTATACAGCTCAGCATTGGCAAGTCCCATTTGTTTGCTTGCTTCATTATGCAATTCAAAACCAAGTGAGTGCAGAAGGAAACAGAAGATGCTATTTAAAAGCCCAGCTAGTTTTCACATGCAAATCTTTACTTAATTTGGATTTTACTGGATTTACTACATTAATATACCCTCTGGTTCTACAGGTCCTGGGATATGTGAAGGTGTTAAGCAGGAAGCCATAAAATTTATGGAGGAGGCAGAACAGCTCATCCTAGCATCAAATCGTTCCCACTTTGCTTTTGGAGAGAGCTTCTTGATGGCCAAGGGAATACAGCTCACAGACAATGACCTCCTACGCTCTGTTTGGCCATATGAGTCAGAGGTGGTGGTCTCTGAAAAGCTGTTGCTGGGCAGTGACTATGCCCTCCAGTTGGCTGCATGGTCAGGTAGGTGAATGAGAGATGAGAGCTTAAGTAAATGGATTAATGCCCAGAATATCGGCAAGAATATATGAAATTCAACTCTGCTGAAAAACAGGTGCAACCCAACAGTTCTAATTAATCATTGTAATTAACATGCCAATCCAAGAGCTGATTTCAGTTGTCTTATATGTATGACATGATGCATATATAAGATTTGGACACTTACCAGCCTTTATGTACTTGTAGCATCTGTTAATTCGCATTCTGAAGTACAGAGAGCATTCAGATGCTTGCAAATGTGTATTTAAAACTCCTCATATTGGCCACTAATAGCTTTCTTTAACTTATTTTTTATAGTCTTGCATTTCTACTGGCGGAATCACTTTGCTTCAAACCGTTCCACCGGGGAAGCAGCACAGCTGGGATTTCTCCCTTACATCCCACAGTGTGACGGCCTGGGAAACTGGGAGCCAACTCAGTGCTATGAGAGCACAGGTGAGCAATTGCTAACAAGACACTCTGGGCTGTCTGAACAAAGAAAAGCAAAGCAGAATTCTAATAAAAAGATGGAAAACCTGTATTCTTGTAGTCAAACTGGAGAGAGATGAAGGGGTTTCAAGATGGGTAGAAAATTGACTGGAGTGAGGGATTCAAGTGGAAGCTCCTTGGGACTCAAAAATCAGTCAGTGTTCCATTGCTCACTGCTAGCAGTGTTCAGGGGCTAGTATTGCTTAATGCCTTCATCAATTACCAGGACAAGGAGGTGGAATGCACTCTCACCAACTCCGTGGATGATACCAAATTGCTGGGAATAGGTGATATGCTGCAGGATAGGGCTGCAATGAAGAGTCTTACCAGGGCTGCTGCATTTCTATCCTCACCACTGCTCTCAGCTGTGGTCCACTTATCTCTGGATAGCAGAGTTAACTGTGACTTAGATTTACTGATCACTTTCTATAGTGCTGAGGATGAAAATCTTCCTAGTATCCAACAAAGCATGCTTCAGAACAGCATCTAAAATAAAACTGCTCTTCTTCCCTGGCCAGGTCATTGCTGGTGTGTGGACGAGAGAGGACATTATGTCATGGATTCCTTGGTATCACGCTCGGCAGATCTTCCTAAATGTCAGTTACTCTTTCTTCCTAAATATTTATTTTTACCTGTTCTTACAAATTTTAATATTATCCAAATGTCTAGTATGATATGAATAAAGCAAGGCTCATTTCTAACTCTCGCAAGAAAAGAAAACACATTTCTGTGCTTGTTTTGCTAATTCATTTAATTTCACTGTGTGTGACTTTTGGCTTGCATGATTTGAGAATGGACGCTCTACTGTTGGTTGTCCTTGCTCGAGAAGGGAGGGTTGGACCAGATGTCCAACCATATGTCTCCAGAGGTCCCTTCCAACCTCAACCATCCTGACATTCTGTGGATATCAAACACAGATCAGGAATTCCCTGCCTGACACTATAACAGCCTAATCAAGATGTGCGAAGGAGCTGGGCATATATCCCTTTCTCTAACTTAACTTTGGGAACTTGATTTTATTTTAACATGCATGTATTTTTCCCTCTTACAGGCCAGACATCATGTCAGAGATCTCGAACCAATGCCTTGATTTCCAGCTGGAGACAGAGTGGTTCAAAGATGGATGCCTCTACAGCAGATCTATTCATCCCATACTGCCTTGAGGTGATTTAACATGACTGAGAAAGAAGCAAAACCTCTGTGGTTTTGCTTACACCGTGCCAAAGGCCTATACAGTTTCCCTCTATGCTCCTTAAACATCCCTTGTGCATTCCTATTAACCTGAAAGAAAAGAGACAAAACTAACAGTGGGCATTGCCATGTATAAGGCAGAATTTAAATAGTTTTGAGAAGACTGGGAATAGGAGGCTCTGTCCCTGCCTGTGCTGCTCTCCTACAGGATACCTCTGCCTAGTCCTTTTGCAAGGCTGTGCTTAAAAGACACAACTTAATTAACTGACGTTTGGTGGGCTTTTTCTTCCTGTGCTGAGAGAAAATGTCAGGATGAGAGGGAGCTGGATGCAAGTGTCCCACAATAGGGTCCATGATGCTCTCCAAACATCACAGTGAGCAGGACAGAGCCTTGAGATGGGCAAGAAATATTTCAAACCAAGATCATAGCAGAACTTCATCTCAATGTGCTTTCGGTCTGCATACTGCTTCTCTCAGGGTCTGGTTGAGGTATTAAATAAGGTAGAATGCATTTAATATTTTGTGTTTCTTTTCAATGTGTTGTGCTAATGTACAAATGTAAATATAATCAAATATTTTAACCAACCTTCAGGATATGGATTGTGCCATGTCTTTATTAATATACATTGCACTGCAATGACATGTAATTCATTCTTTGTAGACAGGAGAATATGCTGTGCTGCAGAGATCTGACACAGATATTTGGTGTGTGGATCCTTCGTCAGGAGAAGTGTTTCAACGTGGCAGCAAAGATTTGGATGGCAATCCTGAATGTGAGTAATGCTTTACCCACAGGCTGTGATGCTACTGCCAGAGCTTCATGATTTGTGGCATATGTACTTCCTTTTTCAGAAGGATGCCTGTGAACCACAGGGGGCTTACAGTTTAATTCCTCTGTGATATGGTACATAAAAACACATCAGTATTGAAAGGGTATCTGAAAATAGTTACCCTTTACTTTCATAACATCAGAAATAAACCAGTCTGTACAAAATATTGACTGGATTTCTATGCATTTTTTTTACCTTCCATTTCTTACCATCACTGAAAATTCTTTGGGCTCATGGAAGAATTTTCTAACGAACTGTAGGAACTGGGCCACATGCACTCAGTGAGTCCATTTCTCATGATCCTCAACAACTCTGTGGATCTATATTATTAGATCTATAATATCTTTATATTGTCTTCAAAATAAGACAGGGAACTCTTGAAGCCTCATAGGAGATGACTGATCCAAAAAGGTAAAGAATCCTTGCTTGTAGGAATTGAGATTCCCTACTGGAGCCTGTGCACTGGCTCTGCTCTGAACAGTACAGGCAGACCCAGAGCCTACTGTTCTGCTCTGCTTGTTTCTTCAGTTCTTTAGCTAGTCATTTTCTGCTTTCCATCTCCCATAGCAAATCCAGGAGGATAATCTGCTGGCTTCAGGCAAACCGTCTCCTGCAATATCTGTAGCAGAGTAGTTTTTCAGAAGAGAATAGTGAGTTATACAGTATTTTCATCCCACCCAGCAAGTCTGCTTGATTTTTCTTCTAGATGGGCTAATCATAGAAGTCCCTGAAGACATGCAACAGGCCTGATAAGGGATAAGTAACTGCATGTTCACTGGGGAATTAGATGTGTAATGGTTCCTTACACAGGTTTACAAGCTTACTCTTGACACTTGCAGATGTACAAAGCAACTTTGTCTCAAGTTTGGATTGAACTTTTTGGATCATCTTCTCAGGGGGTGGTTCTGTTTTGTCCCTGTTTTGTTTGTTTCTGGGAGGCCATAAGTATTGCTGTTTCATGGTCACTTTTTTTTCCCCAGTTTTGAAGTTAAAAACTTGGGATATATTGACTGTTTAAAAATGTAAATGGTCATCATATGATATATTAAATGACCTTGATCAAAAATTTTTTACTAAAA
>JANHFX010013843.1:0-17027 GCA_027560015.1 Chloroceryle amazona | reverse complement strand
GGCGTGTGGTGGGGGCCGGCCCGCTTCGCTCACGGCCGCCCGCGGACCGGCGGCGGCTGCCCCGGCGGTGGGGGAGGCAGAGGGGAAGGGGCCGCCCCCGGCGCCGCGGCCTCCTCCTCCTCCTCCCCCTCCAGCGCCGGCGGGTTCCCCGGGCGCTGCCGCTCGGCCCTGCCCTGGCTCCCGCTTCTTCGCACCTCCCCGGCCTCCTCCGGCCCCGGCCCACTGACCGGTTCCCTTCACCCCCGCCGGGTGCCGGCGTCCCTTCTCTGTTCGGCCGCTCTCCCAACGCGCCGTCCGATCACCCCGCAGAGCGCGGTGCCGCTTCCCCCGGAGACTTCTGGTCTGTCCCTCCTCGCCAGGTTCTTCTGGCATCCCTCCTGGAGTCGCTGCCCTTGGCGTTTTGCAGGGCTCTCCCCCTCTCGCTCTTTGCCTTCTTCCTATGATGGGTTTGCGCCTCCAAAGTACAAGGAAAGTTGCGCCTGCGTTGTCCACTTTTTCTCAGGCTCGTGAGGTCCCCTCTTGTCTCAGTGTTGCTTTTTGGGACTCCTGATGGGTGTACTGCCTGGTGTTCTACCAACACACCTCCAGCTCCGTGTGTTCATCTCCTGCCTGTCAGTGGGATGAGCTTCCTTCAAGTCTCTACCTGACCTTTCTGTTCCCCTTCTCCACTGCTGCTCCTTCCTCTCTGCTACCCCTTTCTCATGGTTCCCTTGAGATTTTGGCTGTCCCCTTCAGCTCCTCCTGCACATGGTGACTGTCCTGTTTCTTTCCAACTAGGGCTGTGGTTTTCCCTCCTTTCATCACCTTTGTTTTCCTTATGGGCTCTGTGAGCAGTAAACTACACCAGAGGTTATTTGCTCTTAGAAACAAAGGGAAAAAAAAAAGTTCTTTCTGCTTGTTCTCTGCAACAAACCAGACTCCCTTTATCTGTGGGAGGCGCGTGAGGGAGGATCTGTAGCCAGGATGCTCTACTGCAGCCTCCCTCATGTCCCAGCAGCAGCGCAACTAAATGACCCAACTGTGTAACAGTCTTTGATGCTGAGCCTGTCGGCTCCGTGCCAGCTGTAAAGGGAAGAGAGCTGCCTCGGAGCTGCTGCTTGCCATGCTGCAGTCTCCTCCATCCCTCCTCCCTTCTTTCAGCTGGCAGAAAGTTGAAGACAGCTGAGATGTGTTTTCTCTTCCATTTGAGGATGGAACAGGTTCCTCTGCCCCTCCCATTATCCCCGCTGTAATTACACCCTTGGTAATGGCTAATGCACAGTTTGGTTCTACCACTGACAGAACAGTTGCTTACGTTGTATGACGGGTCTGTTATTTCTTCTTAAAAATTACCAAACTGTAGGTAAGTTGGGTGGCATTTCAGGACACGGGCTGGACGACAGTGCCAGATGCCAGGTTTCAGCTCTAAAGAGCTGGGAGTGGAAACAGAGTGTTGCTGTGCATAAGGTGTCAGTAACAAGAGGCTGTGTATGGTTATTTGCTGCTGAAAGGCTACCTCTGTGTTGACTTGTGCTGTCACGGGTAATGTTACGTCGTGTAGTTATAAACAGATAAACCAGTTAAGAGCAAGGCACCTTCAGGGCACCTAGAGCCTTACATCTCTACGCTGAGCTCGACACGCTGACTTTGCTACAAGTCCCAGAGGATGTGCCAGTCTCTAGGTACCACTTTCCTGCAATCCACTGAAACAAATGATAATTACACTGAGTCTCTCCGTGGCTCCCTCTAATTTGTGTCTTTACTCGCAAACCTGGGAATGGAATTCCTTTACAAGAAATAATTAAAAGAAACAGCACTGGTGTATCAAGAAATAGAAATGAAAAATGTTGTAAGTAGTGCAAGTGTGTGTTTTCATTAATCCATCTGGCAGTAAGTAGTGTGGAGCTTTGGAGAAAAAAAAAAAAAAGAAAGAAAATTGCTTAGCAACCAGTATTGAGTGAGTGAGCCAAAAAAGCAAATGAAACGTGCCGCTGGTACCCACTTCATTTCTGAGCTGTTGGATTTACTCTTCTGTTTGCTCAGAAAGCACAAACCAAGCAGCCTGGCTTTGAGAACTCTCGATTCCAAGGCAAAAAAACTATTGAGAAAATTCCCTGAGCTGCTTTTGCTCGTACTCGGTAGCGCCGTGTGGCACAGGGCTCGCGTCTGAAACTTAGCGCTCATGAGGCGCGCTGGTGTTGACTTTATTTTTGTTTGGGGAGGGTGGATATGCGTGAAAAACCCCAACCCCGTGTTTCTAAACAGAAGAGCTGGTTTTCCCGTGCGGTTGCCTTGCTGGTGACGTCATCGGTGTCCCGGGGAAGGTGTCCCGGGGCGGGAGCTGCGGGCGCTGTCCACCGAGCCGGTGCTGAAGCGCCGGCCGGAGCTCGGGGACGGGACCGTCCCGTCGCGGGTGAAGTTGGATACGGTTTGGTTTAGCAGTAATTAGTTTGATTAATAAAACGAGATGAATCGAAGGTTGATTGTAGCGGCATTTAATGATTAACCAGCTTAAAGACTAGCAAGTGATTTAGTAAAGTGTGTTATGAGAAAATGGCAACTTAATTCCAGATTCAAGAACAAGATTCATGTTCTTACTACAAGGTACCTGAAATCAAAGCACGTGTGTGTGTGTCTCTCTCTCTATATCTACCTGTATAGGCACAAAACATACAGACACATGTACAGACAAACAGAATACTTGGACAATGAAATACATAGATGCCCACACTCATCAATGTCAAGATGTAAAATCAAACACCTAGATAGGTAGATGAGTGTGTAGAAGAGGAGCCTCTTCTAGCCTATAGTAAAAATTTCCCCCTTTGAGTTTAGTCAACAGCTGGGAGTTGAGACATGAGGAGGTCATCTTGCCTATACCTTGTGTCAGCTTTGTCAGTAGATAATCTTGAGAGGTGTTCCAGCTCAGGGGAGATGCCAGTCACAGCCTGATGTGGTTCAGGAGAGCTCAACGGTTCTCTTTTTGGACTGCTGTTTATAGAGTCCAAGGTAATTGACTTTTGTCGGGTATTTTTCCATTTTGGCCTAACTCAAGTGATGTAATATTCTGGTTTGTGTCTGTTCAGAGCTTGATAGATTTTAAGGTTCTGGTAGTTTCCCACCAGTTGTGTACGCTCAGAACTTGTAAGATTCTAGGGTTCTGGTATCCCTCCATTTGGGCCATGATCCAAGTACAAGTGTACCAGGTCATAAGAAGGTCAACTGAATGTCATTTTTGTTCCCAGGCAATAAGTAGGAGCCAAGGGGGCACCTTAACGCTCTGGTCCACTGCAGGAGGTAATTGTCATTATTGTCTCCAGAGAAGAGGGGAGACAGGAGCCAAGTACATTCAGAGGGTGCTTTGGCGCCTGTGACGGTGGTAGGAAGGAAATAATGCTGTTTGTTCAACCCATCACTGCAGATGAAGCTAAAGTGATGCTTGGGGCACAGGAAATAACCTTTTCCTTATGTGCTTATCACTTAATTTCCATTTAGTGCATTCCATATCTACAGCAGCTGCTCAACCGCTGCTTACAGAGCTATTTTTCCTACAGCTGCTACCAGTCAAGCTGCGTTCCCCAGTCATTGTCTTCTGCCAGGACATGGTCAGGGCTTGGATGCAGCGCGCAGCTGCTTTGCTGTATTGGAACTTAAAATCCACTTTTATTAATGAAACATAAGCAGATGCAGTGAATACTGCTCTTCTCCACTCTTAATTACAACCACTAGTTAAGAACTAGCAGGTTTTTATCTACTTCAGCTGTAAGTTATAATTATACCATTACTGCTGTTGTCTGTATTGTTGAACAACTGAGAGATTGCATACACAGAGTCAATTATACAATTTGGGTGTAGCACAGATTTGGTCTGGGTTGTAAAAACCCCACAATTTGTAAGTGATTAATAGCACAACTACTACCTGCCCTTCTCTTTTGATTCTATCATCAGCTTTCCTTTGCTTTTCCAAAATAGACTTGTTATGTTTGTTTCTAAATATCAATCAATTAACTCACAGTTATTACCTAGCATGAATCAACAAATGCTCTTCAATTAGTTGTCCCTGGTATGTTTTCCTTTGCCGGTGTTTCCAAACTGCTCAAAACACAAAGCTGTTTTCCAAACTGAGGGTTATTCTGCCTACTATTATACATATGCAAATTCTATTAATCTGAGTTACGTGCCCATATCAGGAGGATAGTGTTTCTCAAAGGATTTAGATTACCTCTTCTTGCAAAATTAATGTGGCTACATAACATCTTAAAACTATAGACAGAGATGAATTCCTTTTGCATAGTTGATGCTGAAATAGTCCGCATACAGAAATTAATTTTTTTAATTTTCTGAAAGACTTCCTCCAGTGCGACACTAGAGGAATGTGGAACGGGCTTTCACTCTCAGGTGTTGAACTTTTGTTTTCTTTATTTTGATTAGCAGTCTGGCGTGGCTCCACCTCTTAACACCCGTCTTTTGGCTTTTCATACACGTCTTTCTAGAAGCAGCTTTCAAATTGTTTTGATGACTTTCTGATTTAAGCATCTAAAAACTAATCCCAAATTAGTTCTGAAAACTTGGGCCTCCATCTGTGACAATTCTCCAATAGCATAATCCCTTTCCTGGTCCTGTGCCAGCTGACAAAGTGTTTTTTTACAGGTTTTGACCTATTGCAGGTTTTGACCGATTTCTATACTTTCTGTTCAAAAATATTGTATTTTTTAAATGGCGACACATGGCAGGTAGCTTTCAAGCTTGATAAATTAGCAGAGGTGATGACTGATAAGGAAATAGAACACCAAAACCACTAAATGATCCAAGATGTCTGAGTTTTTCTTCTACCTGCCCCTTCATGCAGCTGCTTGGGGAATCCTTGTCAGAATCTTAATGGTGTTTTTTAGGGGATGGGGAACTACCACCCTGAGTTGATCTGATCAGGTTCTCTTTTAGCCATTGAAGTGTCAGTCACTATTGGAGGTACTTCTGTATACAGACTCCTTCCTAGCCAAAAAAAAGAGTAAGCTTTGTAATGCAGTCCTTTGCAAAGTTGATTCTAGCAGACTGGCTTCTTGTTAAGTGGTGCAAGAAGTTGTCTTTATCTCAACTGCTGTGGGATCTGCCTGAGGTCGTTCAGGGAGGTCACCAAACATCAGTCTTTGAGCAATGCTGATCGTCTCCTTAGAATTTAACCTGGGAATGGAGACCTGGGGAGAAAGCAAGCCAGTGACTTGGGGAAGTTGTGAGACCAGAATGACTGCAGTAGCTGTACTAGTGGTCAGAAAAGGGGGGATGGTCCTTCAGAAAGAATATATTCGGCTTCCATGCTTTGAAATAATGGGAGTTTTCGAATGTGAATCGTGCCCACCCTGACTTTAAAGTGTGCACCAGTGGTGGAGCTGAACAGAAGCCTGTGGCCAGAGCTGCATAGGAGCTGGGCCCTGAAGCTGGGTAGAGAGAGAGCAAACCTGATGGGGATGGTGCAGCCTGTGCTAGCTCTGGAGCCCAGCTGGCTCGCTCAGCCCTGAGGCACCGCACAGATTTTCATGTGTACTGAAGTCACTCGGTGATTTCACTGAAGTGGCTGGATCCTCAAGTGGTGTAAGTCATTTGTTGATTTCAACCAGGGATCTGAGCCAGACTGTAGAAATACACATCTCTGCTTCCCTTCAGTGATGAAAGATCTGTTTTATCTTTTTGTGGTGTGGAGCCACATGTTCCCCTGGAATGTGTTCCGGGAAAGCAAAGCTGTGAGGGAAAGGACTGAGTGGCTCTGCACAATTTTGCCACGTGTACAGGAGAAAGGTCCTTGTGTCTAGAAAGGCAAGTGAACTCTGCACCATTTACTGTTCTTAAGCAGTGACGAGTAACTGGCATTGGGGAGAGGGAAGAAACCCACAGCAGCCTCTGTTAGTGCTGCTGCAAGCAGAATCAATTCACAGGGTGTAAAGAGGGAGGAGGATCCTGGCAGAAACTGCTGAATGGCTGAGACAAATGTTAGTGAGCTGGGAAATGTTCATAGTCGGCTGTTTCTGTGATGCAGAGCTGGTGGGGGAAAGCCAGGACACAAAGGATGACTGTTGGTTTTATGTGCAGGAACTTTCCCAGTCTGAACTGAGCATAAAGTTGAAATGCAAAGCTTCTTCCGTTTTCAATGTCCTGGCACCTTCCACACTCTTTTTGGGCCCTAGTGCTTCCCAACAGCCTTCATGGTAGGAGCTGCCTTACTGTTATTATTTGTGTTGCTGTGTTCGTTCCATTACACAGCTTTAGAGCTGGGCTGAATACTTTTCAGAGAGTAAAATGATGTATGAATTTCCTTTCTAATGAAGAGACAATGGCATGTGTGTTAGCCTCATAGATGTTGATTTGGCTAGAAGGACATGATACATTTTTCTGCCGTGATCAAGGAGGAGGTTGTGTGTTTTATTTTGTTATTGTGGAAAATAGGAAAGAATATTTATACAGCTCACTGAGGTGGGTAAATTCTAAATGTGTAGAAACAAAGTGAAATTACTTGACTGGATTTTCTGTGCTAAATCTCCATCCCATCCATTTTTAATTTTCTCTAAAACTCACCATTTGATTTAAAAATCTGGTTTGAAGATTCCTGAGTTTGCCTCTGGTCATCCTTACCTGTGATTGAATACACTGAGCCAATTAATCACTTTGATTGTCATTTGAAATGTTTTCACATTTGGAGCTGTGTTTTTTCTTTCCTGTTTATCCAGCATATACTTGTGTAGATCCGTAAGAAAATACTGTGCATGGTTTCATGATTAGAATAAATAATCCCTAAAATGATATCAGAATTTAAACTACTTTGGGTTTATGGTGCTCACAGATTAGAAGTGATGTTGAAGGGTTAATCTGAAGGGCATATTTGTATTTTTAAAAATACATCCAAATTATGGTGGCTTTAAGATTTTAGGTAGAAAAGATTGGGCTCAGGAGAATGGGGGTGAGAGATATATGTGGTAGTAGCTTTCTAATATGTGTGGGAGGTTTTATTTCTTTCTTGAGAAAGATTAGTAAAAATTCATGCTTGGAAAAATTCCACTTTCTCTTCTCTAATCACTCCCTCAGATTATTGTCATGGAGATCCTCTTGTACTTCAGAAGCCAAATCACTGGTTTTGGCAAGGCATTTCTTAGTACCTTTGTAAAAGAGCCCGTTGATTTGGCCCCTTTTGCCATCAGGCTGTGTGTTACCAAAACTTGTGCCTGCCAATGAATGATGATTTTTAGTCTTGACACTGCTTAATTTTGAGTAGCTAGAGATCATATCTGTGTCCATCACTCATTTCATGGCCATTTTCCAACCTCAGGACCATGAATGCTCACACCAGGAAAAATGAGCCTCCAAACTGAGCTTCACCTGCTGCGTGGAAGGAACAAGCCATTTGGGATAACTGGTCCTTGCCAGGGCTGAGTGGTGTGGCTGAAAGCACCTCTGTATCAGCATCATGCGAGGCAGGTAAACAAGCCTGTTTTGAGGGAAAAACAACTGAGGTTTTAACTCTTGTACTTGGCTTGGAGACCTTTGCTTTAAGACTATGACCTTCAGTGAGTGCCAGATGGGAATAGGTTCCCAGGTTCTACAAGCTGTGTTAAGAGGAGAGATGATCCTGCTCCACCAGCTGTATTCCAAAAGGAACTGTTGATTCAGGCTTTAGGTAACACATATAACTGGGAAGAGTTTGAAGGGGAAGGTACAGTTAGTCAAAGTGATGGAGCTAGCAAGAGGGAGATGCTGTAAGATCCATTTCTCTGAATGCTGAATGTGTTGGTGAAAATGGCTAAAAAAAAGCTTTGCTATTTTAACTGTTCTTGTGGCATTACATATGGGCATCACCTTTTTGTGTCTGGGGACAGCTGATACCCGTGCAGTCAGTAGCACTGACATTGCTGTGGAACAACTGTGACTGGAGATAGAAGAAAGGAAGGTACATGTTTTTTATATTGAGGGTGGTGAGACCCTGGCCCAGGTTGCCCAGAGAGGTGGTTGATGCCCCATCCCTGGAAACATGCCAGTTCAGGTTGGATGGGTCTCTGAGCAGCCTGCTCTGGTTGCAGATGTCACTGCTCATTTGAAGGTGGTTGGACTGGATGACCTTTAAAGGTCCCTTTCAACCCAAACCAGTCTATGATTCTGTGTTTGCTTTGGGATTGGAATAGGCAGAGCTGATGCCTCTTACAACATCTGCGGTACGTGTGACTTGAAGGCTGCTGTAGAGCTTTATTGCTTCAAGAAAATCAATGTAGTGGAATTTGCCTAAGAAGTTATCTCTGTATTTGTCTCTTGCTCAATTAGCTTGTTAACACAACCAAGTTTATTCCTGCAAGCTGCAAAATCCTTTTATTTTTCTTGTTTCATCAGGAATCAGAGTTTTCTTCTTGGAACTAGGTCTGCAAGGAAAACTTTGGATAAAATTGTCAGAACTGGCAGCCCTGTTCAGAATTCTTAGCTGTAAAATTTACTAAAAAGAAAGGGCCTAATTCTCAGTAACAGGTATAATTAGCTTTAGTGCTTAATTACTCTGAGTCAGCTAATTGGTTTCATTGGGACTACTCCCAGTAAAACTCACAGCTTGGCATGTAGGAGCCTTCAGAATCAGTCTCAAAGTTGGTAAGTTTTTTGCAGTATGACAAAAGTCATTAGTGCCGAAGAATGTCTTGGGCTGTCTGTTTTCAGGTAGTAGAAAATGTCAATGCTAATGAAATATTGTGTTATTAGCAGTTGTTTCTTATGCCTAGGCTTTAGGCTTCAGCCAATAGACTCGGTGTGGAATATTATACTTCTGTAACAAAACAGAACTTGGCTGCACTCAAACTTTCTTGGTGATGAATGTTCATGACAGTGTATCTCTTGTGGATAAGCTGCAGAAAAAAAAGTCAGTTCTAACATTTAAATTACCTGAGTTGAATGTATTTTACCTGGTAATACAGTTTGTTGATATTGTCAACTAAAATGTTTTCTTTCAGAATACTTTTAGGGTAAAATTATTTATAATCCTACAGTAACCATTGATCATCGTGCGGTTCTGTTGCCTTTGTTTAGAATGCAGTACTGGACTTCTTCTGTATAGGTATGATGAGGCTATAGGCTGACCCTCAGTACATGGCTGCCTTCCTTAGGCTTTGTTGCAGAGCTGATGTTACTGAATAGTTGAAAGAAAATAATTATTGCCTTTACTGAACATTTTGTTAGAATTTTCCTATCTTGAAATGACAATTCAATCTATAAGAAGCAAACGGAAGATGATGTCCAAAGAAAAATTTAAATGAGCAGCAAATTCAGCAAGAAAATAGAGAGGCAGAGTTAAAAAATTAAATGCCTGTGTTTCTTCTGCACTCTATAGACTTGCTGAGGTTTCATTCTTGTTATGAAGTATGTAAGATAAGGGAAGTACGTGACAAGTGTTTGCATACTGATACACTGTGTGGACACATGTCATTTTAACTGCGATGGGTAACAGCTCCAGCACATCTTTCAGCTAATCAGAAGATCCTTGCTATGCATAATTTATGGTGCAATGTCATTTTAATGGCTAGTGCTTACAGTACTTGGATAGACAGACAGATATCTGGTTAATAGTTTATAAACAAATTAAATTCTAGATGAGTTATTAAAATGGAAGAGAAATTTCATCAAGGCTAAATCAAATTCTTTGCTAGAGAGTTGGAAGTAGTTAAAGCCTGACTCGAGCTTGATGCCCCAAATTGAGGAGGAGCTGTTCCGAGTGTGGCACTTGCCAGCCTGTGTGTCCTGTTCTGTGGATGAAAGCTTAAGGAGTCTACTGATGGTTAGATTTGAGAACTGACTGGGGCACATGTCCTTGGGAAACATTTTCTGATGTTCCCTCAGTCGGTCAAAAAGCCTTCCTCAGTCAAGTGTTACAACAGTGTTAAGCCACCAGAAACAGCCTGAAGTTACAAGAGTCTCTCTCAAGCTAGTCCAGTTTTGCTACAGCTTTGCACTAAGCCGTAGAAACCTCTCTCAGAACAGAAAATATCTCCCCAGTTAGCATGAAATGAGAAATTAATAGTTATATTGCAATATTCATTCAGAATGAGGTTACTCCCATCTGCCATCTGTAATGGCTCTTTGTTTTCCTTGCTGAGGTCACAATAGTACCCTTTTTGTAAATAACTTTATTTTCTTCTGCTTAATTCCCTCTTTCTCTTGTGCTAGAAACAAACGCAGAGACCTTGATGTGGTCGCTGTCGATGTGTGAGGCACCTGTAATGTTTGGAGGAGAAGGGCTCTTCCCCAGCCTCGGCTGTGGGAACATGTGGGTGTAAAGATCATGTTGTGCAGCCTGCTGGTGAAGAGGTCCGTGGTTGAGCAGCTCATGTGATGCTCTCAGCTTCTGCCTCTGGGGGGTTTTGTTGTTGCTATTGGCACCTCTCTTTCCCTGCTGCCTTTTCCATCCCCTTGTGTTCACCAGGGCTGTGTCTGCTGGCAGCAGCAGTGTTGGCCTGCAGTTACCTGAAGGCTGCCCCTCCTGGTCTGGGACAGTTGCCATACCAGCATTTACAGAACCATAGAATCATTTTGCTTGGAAAAGACCTTTAAGACCACTGGGTCCAACCATTAAACCCAGCACTGCCAGGTCACCACTAAACCATCTTCCCTCAGCACCACTTCTAAATGACTTTTTTCTGGCATGTTCACCCACGAACAATTTAATTTTATCCTATCACTTTTTGTTCATTATTCCTTATGACTTACACTACACATGAAGGCTCATTTTAGATTTCACTGATGTGATGAATGTCTTTCCAAAAAACCTAAAAGTTTGTTTCAAAATCATCACGATTACTTACTAGGTTGAAATAGCCAAAAATAAATGGAAAGCAATTGATCATTTTAATTTTCTCTGTGTGGAAGAGTGGCAAAATTGTGGAGCCTTTCAAAGCTAATAATAAAAAATTAACTGGGGTTAACTAATGACCTGTCAAATAATAGCCTATAATTATAAGACAAAAAGAAGTCAATGTGGCTCGATTTGTAATTTAGTCTTATCTCAAGACTCAGAAGAAAAAACAAACCATCCTGTGAGATAGATTTTATGATTGCTCGAAATCATAATTTTTTGGCTAAATTCATTTCTAAATAACACTTATTTTTTTTTAAAGAAAACGAGTTGGGCATCATCCAATAACCTTGGGGTGTAACCTTGAAGCTTTCCCCTCTGCCAGCAGTGCACGTTACAGCTCTGTCAGTGCTAAAGGAGACCCAAGGGGACACTGGAAAAAATGTTTGGTTGGGAAGAGTCATCACACAGATGGAATATGGCTTTTTGTTAACGGGCTTCATGACATAATAGCAGGAAACCCAGGGGAAAGAGTCACCAAGATGAAGAGTCACCAAAATTAAAGCACCATAGGGCATGTGGTGTCATTAAAAACTGGCAGGGCTCACTCAGTCTAGCTGCTGACCAGTTAACACTGCCCTAGGCAGCAGAAACATGACCTTAGCAGGTACCCACCTAAGTGGCCGTGTATATACCCAGAGGTGTGTGTCGGCAGGCTCAGGAGAGTGCAGGGACCATCTGCTAACCGATGGGAGTTTAAAGGGCTTCAGTGGGCAGCCGTGGAATCGCTCCAAAAGGTGTGGGCTCGTTCCTTCCGTTAGCCAGACAGGTCAGGAGCAGTGCTGGTTGTTCTTTCCCTCGTCTCTGCTCTTTCAGGTTACGTTTCGCTCCGTGGTTTTTGGCAGTGCTTATGGATATTTTCCCTTTGGAATCCCCTTCCTTAATTCTGTGCCATTCTGTGTGGTGAGGGGGTGCTCTCTCTGAAGGGCTTGTCCTCCCTTGTCACAGTCCTTTCTTTGAGACTGGAGAACTAGCAGGTTTTTGTAACAGAGCTTCCCTGTGTTGTTCTTGTTTGCTAAAGAAGTGACTATAAAAGTTCTTTTTCAACCCTTTATCTACTGACTCAACAGTACCCTGAAACCACACTGGCCTCAGAGCAAAGGATTGAACACACAGCTCGTGGAGAAGCTTCTTATGTCATTGCAGTACCTTGGCACTGCACTTGTGTGATTGCCCTGGAAGGGTGATGACAATGTGTTTGTTATAACACACACCTCACCTTAGAAACTTTTTATGGTAGCTTCAAAATTAAGTAAGAGCAATGCTTTTGTAATTTTTTAAAATTTCTTTATTTTTTTTTCTAAGCTTCTTGCTTCTCCCTCAGGAAAAGAATAGAAAATATGAGGACATAATTTTCTTTGAATCCAGTTTTCAAATGGCTTGAAAACAAATGAAAAATGTTCAGAAAAATAGGTCTGACATAATAGATTTCTTTTTAGTCCCCAGTGGGTGTGAAATAGTTCTCTGAAGCTCCGCTTACTTTTTATGCTGTATAAGAATCAGTCTCCCCAAACAACCTTTAAAAGGTTGCAGGGTAATTAAGGTTCACTGGTACAATGGTAACTAGAGGGCTTTATTTAATTAATCTCTCTGTAAGGTAGAGTTGCTGCATCATATTTGAAATGTCCTTTGAGGAAGATGATGAAATACATCTTACAGGAGCTTTAGTGTGATGATCAGTGCGGTTAGTATTTAAATGTGCTGCAAAGCAAGCTGCTGTTACACAGCTAACACAGCTTCTGATAGATCACCATTATAGCATCCTTCAAATAAATAAATACATATTCCATTACAGTTCTTTAATTAGCCGTGGAAAAGAAAGAGCTGCAGTTTCACAGTGATACTGACTTTCCCAGCCACCTCTTGCTTTGGCTTCTAGGGACTGTGGAAGGACCCCGTTCAGGAAAGCACTGGTGCATCTGAGTTCATTAGCAAACATCAGAAGTGTGTTCCTGAATCAGTCTTTAAGTTGCAAACGAAAATCTGCCCTGTGGATATCATCATCTCAGCACCTTCTTTTTGTGTGTGTGTTTTGTC
Organism: Chloroceryle amazona; assembly: GCA_027560015.1. Lineage (NCBI taxonomy): Eukaryota > Metazoa > Chordata > Aves > Coraciiformes > Cerylidae > Chloroceryle > Chloroceryle amazona. The sequence continues at coordinate 4,144 of JANHFX010013843.1, read as the reverse complement.
TCAGAAAAGGGATAGCAAACCAGCACCAGTCCCAAATAAAAGCGTTGGCAGGAGGTGGGGCAGGGAAGTTTCTTCTCACGTGGTCCCATTGGGACACTTGTGTTGTCTCCCGAGGCACAGCAGAAGCCCCTGAGGTGGTGGCACACCTCTTCACAACAGCAGCTCAAATAGTGATTCCTGCTGCTCTCGCTCATAGCTCTGCTTTAGAGGCTTCTGCTTTCCCAGCCTGCACGCTCAGTTTCAACTGGGCCAAACTGGGATTGCTAAATGGACCTCTTGGAAATCAGGGCCACAGATCCTGCGTGTCTGATGTGCACCCTGATACGTAGCTGGAGGTGCTGAGGGCACGCACACACCTTTGGGAATGTTTCCCAGGTCCCTCATAACAGCATACCATTAATCTTTGCATCCTCCTTGGGCTGCTGGCCCACGCAGCCTCCTAACACCTCTCAAGCTGGACAGGTTGATGGTTACCAGATATACTGGGCTTTTTGTGGTTGCTGCCCAAACACAGTTTCTCTGTGGGGAAAAAAAAAAATCTACGTCTGCCAAACATTTGCCAGGGATTTCCAGATCTGAAGCAAACCCTGTCAGAGCAGCAGTACAAGCCTGGCTCTGGATCCTTGTGAGTCTCTGTACTTTTCTCCGTGTTCAAAGAGCATCTCCTCAGAGCATGCCTGGCCAATCTCACACATCCTAGAAGTGTTTATTTTTCTATCTAGGAAAAACTATATCCTGGGGGAAGCTCCCAGTTTACTAATGTCCTCAGGATGCCCTCTTGAAAGTAATTTGCAGCTGGCCTCATGGTGCCTGCACAAGAAGGAGACTTTTCTGGGCTGATGAAGATGCTGATGTGCTATATACTTTATTGTGTTAGTGCACTAGTGCACCAGAGAGGTGAAACCCCCCCACACTTGCCTGTGATTCTCATCCTAGAGGTGCTAGCAGACAGGTATTAATTAACTATAGTGAAATATTAGTAGCCACTGCTGAGTTAGATGCATCCTCTTAGTACAAAGGAACTGATGCACTGAATCAGTTCTGAGGTCTTGTTCTGAGGCTTTGAGCTCTTGTTCTCTGTGGTATCTAAAGCACAGGCAATTGAAAGGGTTGTGTCTGTTGCAGTTCTTTAACTGTTGCAGAAAATACTGGTCATGCTTCTCAGAAGGTCAGAGAAATAATATACTTAGGTGAACATAATCTCTTCTCATGGGAGTCATGGAAACAGTTTCACTTTGGTCACTTGGAGTGCAGGGTGATTGTTTTGTTGTTGATTCACACCTTAAAGACAGTGGGTCTTCTGCAGTGCTGGAGGGAAGCAAGAGAAATGGATGTAACAACTAACAAGGTTAATTTACCTCATTTAATTGGGCGTATCAAAACCTCAGAGTTTAAACTTGGTGGGAAGTGTGTGCAGGATTTGAACGCTCCTACACCAGGCTTACTAGGCAGTGGTGGTAGAGATGGTTTCTGTTTTCACTGGTTCTGTATTTCTCACAGTAAAGTGACCCACGTGATATCACAAAATTAATAGTCTCCAAGCAAGAAGTTCGCTTGAAACAAATGCAAATCGTTCTCTTGATAGAGAGTTGGTTGCTTCAAGTTGGGTTTTCTACCCAGCGCTTAGAAACTCTGTTCTGGCTTTAGGGTGGCAGTGAGCTTACTTTGGTGTGTGGCCTTTGAAAACCCTAGGAAAAAGAGCATTCTGCTCCCAAATTTACTGGGTGACCTGTGTGCAGTTCTGTTAATTGCCTGCTTTGCCAAAAGTGTGCTGATGTCTTGGGGTTTTCAGCACGGCCAGTGTTGGTTTGTTTGGCAAAATCTGAAAGAAAAATAGCAGAAAGTGTGACTGTCACGGGTTGTTCACATCTGCTTCTTGGCTCTTCAGTGCTGTGGATCTGAACTGGGATGGCTCCCGGGACTTTGTGGGTAGAGGGATTTGGGAGAAATGAGGGAGGAATCTGACCCAGATGGTTCTGTTCCTGAAGGATTTGATGAAAAACCCAGGCTATGAAATATGGACTATCTTCACTGTTCAAACCGTACTTTCAGAGCTTGTAGGCTTCAAATATTAATGCACTTCCAAAGCTGTATTTATTATAAAAATGAAAATGAAATAGTAGAGGTCAGGGTTCCAGCAGGTTTTCTTTAAAATAGTAATGACTGTCAGATGATGTGTTATCTGGCAGTTAATGAGGTAGCAGGGGGCCTAGTACCAGAATCTTAAATGCCAAGAAATGAAAAAGCCAAATGTTGTCACAAATTCTCTGCACTCTGGATAAAGATGAAGGTGAAAGTGAAGGGCCAAGCTTTGCCTTCCTACTCAGGACCTTCTTTTTCACAGTGAGACTGGAGTTAGTGGTGAGTGCTTTTACTGCTGAGTTATTAATGGTAAAAATCTCCCCCCCTTTTTTTTGTTATCACTACTGCACAGACTGGTTTGTTCTGTGAATCATCACAAAACTGGTAATCCTCAAAGCTTCATGCTTCCTGCTGAGTTCAAAGGTGACAGGTTCTGAGTAGCAGCTACTTGCTTGAGCAGCCCTGTTTATTACTCAGGTGAGAAGGGGCTGCAGAACCCAACTCCCCCTTGAAAGCCATCAGAGGATGGACTGCTGGGCTTCGGGAAGGTGGGAGGGAAAGGCAGGCCCAGAGCAGAAGGACACCGTTTCATCTCTCTGCTCCCCAGGATGGGAAGGCCTGTTTGCTCTGTGTGGTCAGGCTGGACCCCACTCCTCCCATCCTCCTGCTGGGATGTTTGTCCAGCCAGTGTAGATGTTTAGCCCCTGAAGCATTAAGGTCACGTATGTGTCTCATTGCCAGCCGTGTTCTACTCGTGTCAGGGAAGAAATCTGCCCTTCAGGGCTTCCCTGCTGTGATGCCATTCTGTGCTGCTGCCAATTTGGAGTTATCCCTTCAAGAGACAAGAATATTTGTCCCTCGATATTTGTCTCAAAAGCACCAATACTTCCTCTCCTGTTTAGATCTGTGTCAATGAAGAGGAATGCCCGTGAGCTAAGCTATTGTAAAGCCGGTGAGGAGATGTAAATAATGTATGTCCTTGTGTTAAAATGAGCTGGGTTTTTTCCACCCCTCTGCCTTGCTGGTCTGTGGGTAAGATTTTTTTAGTGGCTGATCATTGATAGATCTGCTTGGGCTTTTCCTGAGTAGTCCAGAATGGGGGATAGCAATGCATCAGTTGTACTCGAAGTGGAAAGAGGATGGAGGTCATGCCTTTTGCAACCTGGAGTAAGTACTGTCCAATGCACATCAGTGGCCCTTTTGAGCTCCATAGTCTTTGGCATCAGCAGGATCCTGCTCTGTCTTTCTTCTAACTGCAGTTCTTAAGTAGTCTTCAGGGAATTGTTTTACCTCCTGGAAAGTAGAGTGACTGAAAATCCAGTAAGTGATCTTTATGAACAACATTTATATTCTTTGTACTTTCATTTAAATACTAATCCCTGACCGAGCTTGTGCATCCCTGTACTTTATTAATGTTGTGCTTTTCTTTTGATGCTGCTTCAAAAGATACCTAATGTTGACTTCCACACCATTGCCATGGGAAGGTAGTACCCAGCCAGGAAAAAGAAATGCAGAAAAAAATCTCTTAAAACTGAATCTCTTAAGGTTTGAGTTACCTGTGTGGGGCAAGGATGGGTTTCCTCCCTTCTTGTGATTGTGAGGTTGGATTGGGTTTGGTTTACTTAGGTTTACATCAGGATATGCGCTTTTGGGCAGTTGTGAGAGCCAGATTTTGGACACTAGTGCTACAGTCAGAATTAATCAGACGTGGAAAGTTCTATGATGATTCTGTGATTTGGGTCCAGAGGAGATGACAAAAATGATCTGAGGGCTGGAACACCTCTGCTATAAAGCTGGGAGAGTTGGGGTTGTTCAGCCTGGAGAGAAGAAGGCTCTGGGGAGACCTTCTGGTGGCCTTTCAGTACTTAAAGGTGCCTGTCAGAAAGATGGGGACAGACTTTTCAGCAGGATCTGTTGGGACGGGACAAGGGGGAATGGTTTAAAAGAGGGGAGATTTAGACTGGAGAGAAGGAAGAAATCTTACCCTGAGGGTGGTGAGAGCCTGGCCCAGGCTGCTCAGAGAGGTGGTGGCTGCCCCATCCCTGTCCCCATTGCAGGGGAG
>JANHFX010013842.1:7706-39580 GCA_027560015.1 Chloroceryle amazona | reverse complement strand
GAGGAGCTGTCCTGGCATCATGCTTTTTTGCACCCTGGCACTGACTTTGCTGTGCGTGGGCTGCGAGGCCAGATCCTTTGGGCTCTGGGTTGTTTCGGCAGTGGAAGCCAGGACACGGGAGAGCAGAAAGCACAGCTCCAGCCCTGGCTTCCTACTATTCCCTTTGGGGACCGGGTCAGGTTCAGGTGCACCCGGCAGTGACGGGATGTGTGAGAACCTGGACGAGGCAGCTCTGGTTGGTAAGCGAACAAAGCCAAGAAAGGCGGCGCTCGAGCGAGAGGGGCTTGGGAGGAGTGGGCAGGGGGGTAACTTGCTGACCCCAAACCACTGAGCCAAACACGAAAGGCAACACCAGCTGCTAGATGATACTGCTGGGGCTGTTCCCTGGGGTATTTGGGCCAAGACCTCTCCAATCAGCCTGTGGCAGAGAGCAAGGGACACTACTGCTTGCTGATGTCACCGTGGCACTGTTTCTCCTGGCGTGGGCTGCACTGCCTGGGGCAGGGGGTGCTGAAGATGTATCGTGGTATGTGTGAAGAAGCAGAGGACTTCTTGTCTTAAGATTTTAGTGGTAACGGTGATGAGGAGGAAAACCAGATAAAAGAAAATGAAATGATAATGATTTGTTGCCATGGGGTGTTTTAGGTCCAAGGAGAAGCTGCTGGGCTTACCATTTGACACACTCCTTGTGGAAAAGGAGGTGCTGCTCCTAGGCAATCAGGAAGGTCAGTGCTTCTGTTCTTAGCAGAGACTCTGGGATTCAGCAGGGATGGAAAAGAGGCGGGGAAAGGAGCTTTGGTACAGGCAGGCAGGCTGAAAGGCCTGATTTGATCTTTACCAAAAAGCACTGGATGCATTAATTCCTGATCTGTACCTAAGACACTTCTTGCTCCAGGACCAAGGGCCACAACACACCTACGTACTTTTGAACTATCAGCAGATTTTACCACCTTCCATGAGCCACGATCCCTATTTCAGCACAGGAATGGTAGAGCCACAAGCCTGCCTTAGCCAGGAGTCACACAGCAAACCTGTGTGCACAGCCAAGAATTCCCAAGCCCACAGTTGCCTCCCCAGAGGAGCCTGCTTCATACAGCCTCCAACACAGCACGTGCCTGTGCGGAATAAAAGCTTGGACATGAGCAGCGTACATCAAGCAAAAGCATTTCAGCTGTTATGATTTCAGGAAGCCAAAGCCATTCTTCTAAGCAGGCAGGGCTACTTTAGGGTTTTTTAGCCTCCCTTACGCTGTCAGGATACAGACAGAGTTTAAGGCAATTTGAACAGAAATAACTATGAATTCTTATACTTGCATAAGTTCCAGTCACATTTAACAGCAACCTCCGGCTCAAGCACAACCAGTAAATCTGAACAAACTAGGGGTTTTTTAATAGCTTTTTAAAAGGTTTTCTTTTCTTTTCTGCCTTTTTTTTTTTTTTTAAGCCTCAAATAACTGCTTTGTACATGCGGCTCTGACTCTCACTTGCCTGGGAATTTTTAAATTATTGATCAGGACAAGAGCTCTCCCCTCATGCATACTCCATCTAATCCTTTCATTTACTGTGCTTTTTGCCTGCATGCAAAATGAATGACATTTCGTCTCATTTCCAAGCCCCATCAGTGTCAAGGTCGACCTCCCTCAATAACAACACCCAGCTGGTGTCAGATGGGAATCCACACAAGCTCTGCCTGGCCGAGCACATCACCGCTGCACATCTGCGTGGCACAAAGCAGCTGAAAGGGTTGTTATGTCCAGCAGGTAGAGAAACAGCCGGGAAATACCCCGGGGTGTCTGCAGAGCATCTGCCACATGAGGCAAAAAGGGACCACGCTGCCTCTTGTCAGAGTGGTGCAGTGCTGGGTAGTGACAACTGTCCTGAAGACAGAAGCCTGTCTTGCTGAGCCCCTGGACATCAGTGCCAACCGGTGACCACCCTAAGCCAGGAACTGCCAAGCTTCACCACCACACTCTGGGTCTCCTCCCTTACAGGTTACACTCATCAGCAATGCTAGAACCTTCCCTTACAAGGGAAGCAGCTTCCTGCTGAGACCTTTGAACTGCCTGAATAATTTAATCATGCCCATTTCCCTCTCTCCCCAGGCTGCAGCCTGGCCAGACAGCTAACCTGCATCTCCAGAGAGCGTTCGAGCGGACGGAGGCAGAGGTGCTGATGTTTTCATAATGACTTGTATACTGTGACCCAGAAACCCCAGCCAAGCTTTTCCAGGCAGCTTTAAAATGCTTCCTTTGCATTTGCTCCTTCATAAGCCTAATGATGTTGGATAGGGGGAGGTGGGAATAGCCAAGGCAGGAGCAATTCCCATACAGATGAACCTTCCTTCGGACCACGACTAACTATTAGTTTCATGCCTCAGTTCACTTCTCTGGTCTTTCCCAGGTCTTCAGGAGGCTCTCCTGGGAACTAGAGTCCTGCTGAGTTGTGCACCTTCCCGGGAGCCAGGCAGATCTTGCATATCAAGCACAAACAAAAGCAAGCAGAGCACAATACAGGGGGTGTACCACACAACAGCCTGAGCATGCCGGCAGAGACCCATGCCAAGAGCCGCAGCAACTTCCCTCCATCCATAGTGTCCCAGAGAGGGCTTTGCTCCAGCTCCAAGAGCAAGAGCTTGTTGCAAGAGCAACACTCCAGGGGTTGTTTCACAGCCACATCTGCACCAATGCCTCTGATCCATCCTTCCCCTGACACCAGTGATCACTCCCCTCTGGGTCTTACCTTCAGCTCTGCTCATCACCACCCGCCCAGCCTGGCAGGCTCCCACAGAAAGCTGGTCCACATCAATATGTGCAGCAGCAGTTCCCTGCCTCGTCCATCCAGGTAATCAGGAGGCTGAAGCTGGCCTCAGAGACCACACAGTAACTGGGATTAATTACTTGACACTATCACAGCCCCACCTAGAAACAGACCTTGGAGAAATTACCCTCTGTGTATCTGCAAATCACCAGATAAGGGTGAACAGCACCTTCAGAAACAACAAACACCCCCTTAAAAAAAAACAACAGGCAGAGCTTGCAACACCTGCCTTTGTACACAGAGCTAAGGCTGGAGAAAAAGAGGGGAAAAAAGAGCAAGACTTCTGTGGTGCAAACTCAGTGTGGCTCCAGGCATCTGAAGGAATGTGTGTGAACACCATCATGTGTGGGACAGGCAGTGGGAGACCTGTCACTTTCAGGCACCAAGCCCAGAAGAGACAGGACACGCTGGCACAGACCTCCCTCTCTGATCATCAGAGTCCCCACGATGCAGAGGCCATGGGAATGTGACCAGATTTTGTCCCGTGAACAAGTGATGCTGCCACAGGGCACAGACCCCACCTACCACAGCCCTGACCACAAAAATCCAGGGGTGTTACCCCAATAGCCTCAGTACTCTGGGGATCATTAACCTCAGGAGACACCAAGTACCAGACCAAACTGCTGGACTCCTTCCCAGCATGATCACCGGGGTTTTTGTTGCATCCCACTGAAGTCTTTTCATCCCATCCTCACAGCCAGGGGAAGGAACCAGGTGATAGATATCAAGGACAGCTTCGATATGAGACTAAACACCATCAATCACATCATGAGCCAATTGACACAGAGTCCACCGAGACATTCATTTGCCCCCTGGAAATCTTTTAATCACAGCTCTGAAGACTGTTTAATGGCAGGGATGTTTCTTTACACTGTCTTTCTTAGAAATTAATTCTAGCAGCTTCATTATAAAGAATAAATAACAAAAGGCACATGGCAAAGGACTCCTTGAAAGTCCAGGGGGACAAACTTCTGCTCCTAACGAGTTCCCAGGGAAAGAATAAAAAAAAAAAAGAGAAAAAAAAAAAAGAAAAAAGAAAGAAGTGTAATGCTTCTGAAGAGATCAGTAAATAATGAACAGGAAATCCTTTCCCCAGCACTAAATCAGTGAAGTTCCATGAATAATTCACAGCTGCTAAGGGGGGAAAAAAAATGAATAGCAATGTTTCCGTGCCTCCTGGGCCCTCCCTCCAGGGCTAGCACAACTGAGCATGGAGGTTTCTCTCCTCAAAGTGAAAAAGAGACTCCAGAGCTTTCCTGAACACCTCTGTGCTGCTGGATTGGATGTGTCCCTTGAACAGGTCGTGTCATTTTCAAGGTCTCAGGTGCCCACTTACAGACCTTGAGATGACTCCACCACCTGATTCTATCCAGACCAAGCACTGGGGGAAATGAAGCCTTCCCAAGGGCTGGTCAAGGAGCGCAGGGAGGGGACCAAGGCAGACTCTGGCTGCTGACATCTTTCCCCTACCGTGCGCCAAGCATCTCCTCTCACCAGCTCAGCCAGGGCTTGTTAGGGAGAGCTCCCAGCCCATCAGGTCTGAAAGCTCCATTTAGCAGAGTTCCATCACTCTGTGGTTTATTCTTAACAAACACCACTACGCTATCCTCTATGGCCCTTTTCATTCCCAATGCTCAGAACACTTTAAGCTTCCCAACAAGCCTAAATGAGGTAATTAAACTGCAGCAGTCCTTTGAGATAAGGGAAGACTTTTAAAAGATCCTCTCAGACCCCACTGAAATGCATCTCCCTCTAGTTGGTATTAGGAGATGCGAGGATGACACAAAACAGTTCTGCAGTCGCATTTTGCTTCCTAGTCCTGGCTTTGGACCCAGTCAGGATTTTCTCAAGTTATCCCATCTGTAATTAAGTTTCCACCATAAATACTGTGAACAATTTCTGTAATGCAACTGCAGGAATTAGACCTCCTTGCTCTTTTGGTGACAGGTAAGAGGACACGTTCCAAGTCCTGGGGATTAGATTCACCAGAGCCCATTAGCTGTTAGCTGACGTTCTCTCCTGGCAACTTTTAGGACAACCTGCCTTCATAATCTTCACTTTGCCACATGTCCCTGTCGGTCGGTTCATCCCTCGCCAAGTTAAAAATCAAAGCAATGCTCTGGACATGGAGAAAATTACCACCATCGACATTGTTCATGTGCTTTTTCTACACCAAGCCAGCTGCACAGGAACACACCACACAGGGACTAACTTTTCTGGCACCCTTGTCCACTCAGCCACCCTCTCAGCACCCACTGGCGCATGCCAGCAGGCTGGAAGGGACCAAAGCCTGGGGCAGGCTGTGCCTTGCTTCCTCTTATCACCACTCTCTGCTTTCTCCCGGAATGACTGCAGGTAAATCCAGCTCTCCCTTTGCCACAGCACAGAGCACTGAGAGCCAGGTTGGCCAGCAGGCAACAGGGACCCTTCTGGAGCCCAACTGTTGGGTCAGCCCAGCCCCTGTGCCAGGGAAAGCATCAGCCTTTCACCACAAATGATCAACTGTGCAAAGCAGCTTCCAGAGGGAAGGGGGAAATGAATTCCTCCCTGATCCCCCTCCTGAGCTCAGCTTATCCCTGAAGCATGAGATTCAATTACCCTTATCATTATTGTAGCTTGCCTCGCTAGAAATGTTATTAGCGGTGATGAAATTATCCAGCCCTGTTTTACACTGGAGAGAAGTGCAGGAGGCTCCTCACGGTAGCTGCAAGGAAGCAGGGGGGGGGAAGCAGGAGGGGAAAGCTTCTTCTCCAGGGCCACAGCAGCCCCCCCAGAGGAAGGCCCAGGACCGTGCCTTTAATTCATGCGACATTCGCCTGTCAGAGGACCATAAGCACCCCCAACAGCCCAGTCATCCTGAACTACACCCTCACCTGGATTGTGACTTCCAGGTCTTCGTAGCAACACAGAGCCAGCTATTGACATCCCAATTCCCAATCCCCTTTCTGAGCTCCAAGCAGGACTTGTCCAAATTGTCCTACTTGCAGTGAGCTTCCTTTGTCAGCACCTCAAGTGATTCTTGCTCTATAATAGTGGAAGGCAGAACTCTGGCTATTTCACCTGGGTATGGTGCTAAAAGGAGATGTTTCTGACCTAGGGGATCATGAGCTCTGCACTGCAGGACTGGAAATACACACGCCTCAAGAAAAATCAGGCAGGATTTCACTCTCAGAGATCAGGAAGCAGGCAGCCCTATAGGGTTCATCCTCCAAAAGCACCAGTACCAGACTGGCTCTCCACCCTGGCTGCTGTACCAAGAGGGGAAAAGCAGGATCTGAGTGTGCAGGGCCATGAGAACCTGGAGAGACGGGCGGGGGAGAATGCAGCCTGCCTTCCAGAGCCACTTACCAGGAGTCATCTGTACTCAGTAAAGAGCTTGTGAGGTGGACACAGCTGCAAGGCAGCAGAGTAGCCTCAGGCACAGCAAAGTTGAGGTTGCCCCAACTTCACCCCTGCGTCGGTCACAGAGCAAGTTCCACCTGGGTGTCACTCTGCCCGCAGGCCACCGAGCTGCAGAGCACCAGGCGACAGGGACCATCAAGAGCAGAGCTTCCCCCAGCTGTAGGACTCAACCAGCTGCTGCTTCCCTTCCCTCCTCCTCTTAGGAGAGACCTGGAGGCAGGGCACTTCTCAGCACAGGCAGCCCCGAGCAGCAGCAGCTCCCAGGGCACACCAGGACATGCAAACCAAGCACTGCGTGCCAGCAACCAGAACATCCAGTAACTAATGAGGAAAGCAAGCCAGAGCCATCGGGGAGACAATTAAGTCTGAACCAGACTAAGAATTCCCACCATGCCCTTTATGGTCTTCTCGTATTAAATCTGGGTTTAAGCAGAGTTGGAAACAGCCTCAGCCTTGCTTGGGGGAAGCAAGCAAACTATGAACAGCACCAAGAAGATCTCATGGGTGTCAGTGGGTGTGGGGTGTCCTGGTGAGACAGGAGCAAACCTGCCCGGAAAGACAGAAAAGGCAGCAGTGGGGCTGTGGGTGAATGCAGCTGGGCACGGGCAGGTCTGCAGGCTGCTGTGCTGCAGGACAGCATCACACACGGGCAGGAACAGGCCAGCAATGAAATGTAGGTGGAATAACTGTGCAGGAGGGCGGCACGGATGCACACGAGGAGAACAGGGCTCCTGCCAGAGGAGGTGTTGGTGCTGAGCCCAGTTATCCACTCCAGGGCTGCACCACAGCCAGGCACAAGGTTGGCCACACCAGGCCGTACACACCAAAATGTGTCACTGATTGTCAGCCAGGCATGTTCTGTAAGGTTACGTATAAGATATTACCCTCAAAGAGAGTCTGGAGCAGAGGAGTGAAATTTTCACTCCTTTTTCACACGGGCACCGGATCGCCCACGGGATCCATCCCTGGGATGCTCAAGTCCAGCTGTCCCTGCATTTGGAAGCGTGGTGGCTGGACTGTGCATGCACACATGGGCACACAGAATGGTGCTTGAGCAGCACCATCAGGAATCCTGTGCACAAACCTGTGCTGGGAGAGCACAGTGTCTCATCTCCTCAGTCTCTGGCTTCCTCTCACACACTCTGCATCCCCTGAAGGGGCTCCCCCTTCTCCAGCCAGCTCCAACCCCTCCTCAGCTCCTTCTCCCTTTAGAGCAGGTTTTAAATTCATCACTGTTTTTAAGAAAGCACTTAAAGAACAAAGCAGAACTGATAGCTAAATTAAACCTGCTGAGAGTGCCTGTTTAATTGAAAATGCCATCTGTAATTTAAATGTCAGAGCTGGGATGGTTATTAAAACCCTCTTTGATTACTGCGCCTCATTTCACAGTTTCAAAACAGACAAGAAAAAGCTGCAAACGGGCCATGTAACACAGCACCACCAAGCAATTAATAACCCTCCCCAGCACACACCACTGGGGGCCAGGCCAGCCCAGTCCTGCCCCACAGCCATTGCTCCTTCTCTCCTTGTCCCGCATGGCCAGGCTGGCTCTGGTCTCTGCCCAGAACAAGCTGCCAGGAGGGCAGCAGATCCTCTTCTCTTGGAGGCTGCACAGCAGAGCAGCTGGACAATGCATTCACCTCCTCCAGGCTCAGCAGGCAGGAACCCCTCTGATCACTGGGCAGTGCTGGGCTCCCCTCAACATCCAGCTGCAGACTGGAGAGGCAGCTCTCGGTGGCCCTGTGTGGCTCTGTCCAGCTGGCAGGTATCTGCTGCCTGCTCCCCACTCCTGCCCTCAGCAAACCCACTGGCACCTTGCAGAGTGCTGCCCTGTTGCCACCAGCCGCCCACCCACCCGTGGCTTTCCTGCTGCTGTGTGCAGCGTGTGCCCTGTGCCTGGCTCCTGCCAAGGAAAGGGGTGAGAAGGTGGCCAGTGGAGTGGGAGGAAAAGGGACAGGCTCACGTTCATCTCAAGGTCAGAGAAAACAGTGCCTTATCCTGATCCTGGCTACGTTACTGCTAGCTCGGATGCAGAGGAGGGAAGAAAACAAATCAGCAGTTGCTGAAGTAGCAGCACCAAAGGCAGGCTTGCATTAAACAAGCACCATCCATCATTCCAAGGCTACAGTTAATAAACCACGGGGCCTCCGTAAATTACTGCAGGAACCAGAGGAGCACACAGGCACGTGCTGCAAGTCATCTCCTGCCTGCTCCCCCTCTCCTGGGGCAGGGGAGCAGCCAGCACGCCACTCACTGCCGGCGAGGAGACGTGGGGCAGTGGAGCTGGCTTCAGACACCCAGACAGACCCATTGCCAGCACTGGGTACGACAGCACACCCACCCTGTCTTGGCTGCTGGGCAGGCTGGGGGTGTCCCAGTGGCAGCAAGGTGTCTGCATGCCATGTAGACCCCCCCTTTCTGTACGGGCACTGCGTGCAGTGGAGAGGCTTGTTAAATTAATCAGTATTGCAGTGGGAGCACAACTCGTTAGTCATTAATGGTCATTCTGAGAGTTGGGGGAGACTTTAATGAGTACCTGGCCATGGCACCAGTGCCAGCTGCCTCTTCCCATCTCCCCTACTTGCTCACTCTACCATCAGGCTTAGCCTGGGGTGGTGGGGGGTGAAATCCATCATTCCTCTACCACCAGGACTGGAAAGAGAACTGGGAGCAGGGAGAATGGTGCTGAGAAAGCTCTGCCCTGGATTCCCTGCACCCAGCCACAGCAGCACAGACCAAGGGGGCACAGCAGCAGTTGGTGAGGTTTTGCACACAACTCCCCCCACTCCAAAACCTTGACCTTCCTGGCTGGTTTTAAATTTTTATTCCTTAGCTTTGCAATGCAAAGAACATAAAGAGAAATAATTGGGAAATTAGAAAACACATCAAGAGATGAGCTGGGACAAAGGGTAATTAATATTGCCCCTCAGCTAACTCTAGGAAGTGCACCGTAATGAGATGGTGAAGCAGAATGCTAAAAAGAAAAAAAGAAAAGAAAGAAAAAACCCCCAAACCTGAGTGCAAACAGACTCATGTTACAGAGAGCTCAGCCCACGTTAAAAAAAAGGATTAATTAAAATCATAATAAGCTGTAACAATTAATGAAACTTTTCAACACCATCTTCAGGCTGTAATGTTAGAAATGATAATTTTTCAAGTCAAACTTAACAAGATACTTTAAAAAGGAAAGATCACTGGAGGAAGGATCTGCTGGTGGTCAGTGTCAGGAGCTGATCTTGTCCATCAGAAACCTGCCAGCCACCAGCGACAGCCAAAGCCAGGAGCTGGGCACACCAGTCTCACCAGAACAGGCACAGAGCCCTTGGAAAGTCTGTGTTTGGACACTCTGAATACCTTCCTGCCAGCAGAGCCCCGGCTTCAGCACCCCAAAGACACAGTCCCACACTGCTTGCAGTACAAGCAGGGTTTAGAAAGGCACTCCAGGGTGATTTCTCTGCATCAGAGCTCAGCAGGGGGGTCCAAGACCCTAAGAGAACTTTATCAGCCTGGCTCAACAGAGAGCACCTACAGCCAGGTACATTGTTCAGCAGAAAAAGGGCTGTTGGGAAGAAAGGAGCTACCTCCCCTGCATGCTGATCTCTAGTCTGCCCAGCAGGCCCATCCTCGAATACCTGACACGTTGGGGGGGTTTTAATTCTTTTTAAACTTGGGGACTATGGCTGGTGACAGCTGATAAGGTGCAGCATGCACTCAACTGCTGATGGATTTAATGAGAGTAGGGGTCACACAAGCTCAGCCTGGATTAGAAGCGCACAAAGTTTTTCCACGGTACAGGCACCTTTTTTGACTCTTTTTTCGACTCTAGTATCTCTAGGTTTGCTCTAAATCAAGGCAGAGGGTAACTCAACACCACAAAGGCTGCCACATACATGGGATTCCCCGGGCTGAGGATCCAAGTTCCCTCCTGCTACTTAGACAAGAAGCAACTGCTGCCTTCTGTGGCACATGGCAATTAATGAATCCGCAGGGAAATGGGCATGGGAGAAAATGTTCTGCCCCTTTTCTATGCATTTCTTGACTCATTGCTTTACAAAACATACTCCCTTTGTTCTAGGTTAAAAAAAAGAAGAGAGAGTCCTTTCCCTTTGGGTATGCAGACTCCAGAGGGTTGTAACCATAAAAATCCCAGATTTCTTTTTGCATCAGCTATTTCATGCGACATTAAATTAGGACAGTCGTTAACACCCCAGAATAATTGTCTCTTCCTTTCTAAGAAGTGGAGTAGCAGCATGAAATGAAAGTAGAATAGATTCTATTAATTAGGGTCGGGGTAGGGGGATAGGTGTCTGCAAGTTTTCCTCCCTTGGTTTGGAGATAAGGAAGTCTAATTCCCAGCTCTAATACTGAGTATTCCTCATCCCTGGCACCCAGCAACCTGGAGGAAGCATGTTGTTCTACCTCACAGTGGGAGGGTTTGAGAGGCAAGTTGGAGTGTGACTGAGTGCCCTGGCATCACTCCAGCGAAGCACTTACAGCCCTGATTCACTCTAATCACAGGTATGTCCCAGAGACATACCCCAGTGTTATTTTAAGATTCACTATCAACATTTGTGAGTAGAAAAATGCTGAACTAAATGCTGTACCCAGGAATAACTGCTGGGTTCTGCAATCAGAGAAATTGCAGCCCAAGGAAGGAAACCAGACCTGGCTGTGTCAGGCTACGTGTGAGTCAGCACCAGGGCCAACAACAGGCACACGAATCAGGCTCCTCCTGAGAGCCCACCAGACCCAACACCTCCCCTAGGAGAGAGGTGGCTCCTTCCTTATCAATGGCAGAGCTCAAAAGCACTCTGGGAAGAAGAACAAAGTCTGACTGACCGGGAGAAGGGACACAAAGCCCAACCTCACTGCAACCCCCCTGCAGCAATGGCCTGCAGCCCCTCCTCCAGAGTCCCAGCCCTCTCGAGAACCAACTTCCCCAAAAGCAGAGCGAGCAGAACTGCTGGGCCAGTGGCACACACCAGGCACCAGCCACATGGGGACTACAGGGAGCTCTGCAGTGCTCACAAGGGTGAACTTATCAGAGCCCAGTAAAACCCAGTAATTCCACAGTCAGTATTCCCTGTCTAGATCAAGGACCTGGATTTCTACCAGAGAAACTGAGGCACAGAAAAGCAGCACTGGAGCAACTTCACCCCAGCATCTTCAGAAAGCCTTTAGTCCATGTTCCCTAGCAAAACTAGACAAGTAAAACTGGTTAAGTATTCCCAGGGCAGAGGAAGAGACTAGAGAGCATGACATTTCAGAATCAGGCATCTCAAACACCATTTCTTCCACCAATAACAGAATTATTTGGTTTCATATTTGGAAGGAGCACTCTTGGAAGGTGTGCTCTTCAGAGTCTGATCTCAGCAGCACAGGCGAGTTATTCCTTAAGACCTTTTAACTTACTGCTGTGCATTGTATGTATTAAAATCACTTTTATTATCACTTTTGAGATAAGCCAAGTTACTGAAGGAACATCCCTCTCCTAATCCTAAAAAAAATACCCTGAGGATTTTCCATTCTGCACCTGAGCATGTATTTACATGATGGATTCATTACACCTCATTGAGTGAAGGATGGTGCACTTTTAAGAACACTTATAAATATGTATTCACCTGGTAGACTGGAGGAATTAATCTAGGTTTGAAAAGGTCCATAATTATGAATTTACAAGCTCTTCCCTAATTGTCCCTAAGGGATGGAGTAGGGATGGAAGAAAAGACGACGAGCATCTGGAGCTGGGGGGGGATGGTTCACAACATTAGAGATGCTTCTGAACACGGCAGCTCAGTTAGAAACACCAGATTTTCAGAGACTGTGGAAGGAGCAGCATCAGTACAGGATTCAGGCAGATACTTTGGGCACAGAGGAAGTCCACACGCAGACAATGGACACAAATACCCACGTTTCCAAGACTGCTCCCTCCCTCTCTCATGATGGCATTTCTGAGCAATGCCACCTCCTCTGAGGAAAGACCCCAACGAAACCACAGCTCAGCTCTCCTGATGAACAAGCCACATAATTAGCAGAGCATTTGGATACTTCTAGGTCTTCTCCCCCTAATTTGTTTTAATTAGAGATGCTGCTGCTGCCTGGGGATAGCAGACCGACAGCCCCAGGAGCAAGAAGAAACAAAGCCATAGTTACACACAAAAGCACTGCAAGTTTCTCCCATCCTGACCCTTTTCAAAAGAGGAGAGGGGATTTTGGCCCAGTAGCTCAGCTCTGACTCCAAGGGGAGCTGCCCCGTTCTGCTGCTCCTTCCTTCCTTCCAGTGGCCTCTCCCACGACTCACAAGCAGCTCACCACAGGCAGACCAAGCAGGTCAGTGCTGGGAGAAACCTCCAAAGTTGTACAGCACGACCAGCAAGAGAGACCCCCAGATCAGAAGCCACTTGGGCCATTCCTCTCTCGCTTTCCTCCTTGGAACACATCCATCCACCATCCTCTCCTGAGAGACAGCAGCCAGGAGGGGGGAAACACCCCAGATAGGAAGCAGCTCTGCCTCCTGGCAGGCTCCATGCTCATCCCTGCAGCGAGATCTTTGGCCTGCACAGGAGAGCTGGACCCTGAGGATCCAGCACTTTGAAATTTCTGCAGAAATTACATTACCCTTCCTTTTGATTTGTGCTTGATTTTGTGCACTTCAGTCAAACCCAGATTTTTGCCCCTTCCAAATTTCCCTGCAATGCTGAAGTTTCTAATTAACCAGAAAGGCTTTTTATTCCTTACAACTCTCCAGTTATGAATAATGATACTGGCTCATAAATGAGAATTGTCTTTCTATTTAAATTCTGTAATTTTGGGTGGGTAAATGGGGGGAAAAGCAAGCATGAAGCAGCGGCCCTTGGGTCATTTGCAACTTATTAATTTCAGGCAGATCTCCTTAGCTAGCTTATTAACACTGAGTTTACTGCAGTGGAATTTAATGGCTAGGATATTAATTACCTTGCAGGCTTTCATATACAGAAAATGGTTTATTTTCAAGTTACAAAGCAGCAGCAGCAAGGGGATTGTTCTCCAGTCCCAGCTCTGGTCTGTGCTGGCCCATATAAGGCTGGTTTCTAGTAGCAGAGGGATGCTCTGAGCCCTCAGCCTGGCACTGTGCCCAAGCAGGATGGCCTGTGACAGTGAATTTCACCAGACTGGGTCCTGGTGCCTCTTCCCAAACTGCTGCAGCCTGGAAGAAACTCACAGCTCTGCACTTCACAGCTGGTGCTGGTGTGGACATCCCACCCTTGGTATTGCCTATGGCAGCGCCTTCTGCCCCTGCTGAGGGTCCCTCTGGAATCACCCTGCAGCATAGCACTGCAGCTGCACAAACTGGTTTGGTGCAGAAACGGGTCAAGAGTGAGCAGCTGCTTCCCACTCGCCCCCAGACACCAACTGTGCCCTGGGAGTGAACCCTCAGGAGTCACGGCCACTTCTACCCACACCAGCTCCTGTCCGGAGGGTCCTGGATCTACAAGGTGCTCGTATGGGTGAGCATTGCCAACCCCAGGGGCAGCTGCAGAGCTTTTCAAAATGCCAAAGCACTTTAGCTATTACCTACTCCCATCAATTTTAACACAGCAATGTTAACATAATTCATAAGGCGGGCCTTTCACCCATGCTTAGAGGAGCCACCCGACTCTGTCCCACACACCATTGACTCATTAAGCTCAGATCCCATGGCTGGCTCCGCAGAATGCAGGTCAGTCAATCGACTGTAAATGGAAGCAAATAAAATGCAACAGCACTTGACAGTCACTGCTTTGCAGCAATAGCAAAGACCCCTTGCAAGCCACGCCGGTGCCAAGTGACCGCTCTCCCCGCTGCACTCACTATAAAAGCCAGGCCCCCTCCTACACAGCCATTAAAAGCCCTGATAAACACAAGGAGAATTCCCCAGATCTCAATGGAGAAAACTGCACTATAAAATAATTTATATATACAACCAAAGCACTGCAAAAGAAATGCAGTGTCACTGCTAAGCCAGCAACTATTATCACAAGTGGGGGACCCCATTCACATGTGCACAACCCTTCCCCTCTAAGCAGGGTTGCCCCTTGTTGCCTATCAAAAGTTTGGTAATGTAATGGGTTTTTTATTAGTCATTTTTCAGACAGCATAAGCACCTGCTAAAGGATGGAGAGACAGACACCAAACGCTTGTATCTGACACACAACCCGGGGCTGTCAGCAAAGGAACGGAGCAGAGGGTGGAGACTACAAGACAAATGATTGCAAATAAAGGAGGCTGCGTTAAAAGCGCAGTGTTGGAGGTAAAACGCCAGGAGCGAAGACAGCAGAGAAAGCTTCTGCCTGCACCGAGCTCTTTGTCTAAACAAGCTCTGCTGGGGGACCAGAGGGGACACCTCAAACACCACAGTGCTCGCAACTGTTCTTCACTCAAGGGCTGAAGCGGAACCAGTGCAGCACAAAGAGGTGGCTGAAGACACCTGGGCAAAGGAGAGATGGGGAGAAGCCAAACTCCACAGCAGTAGATACACCTTTGTGCTGGCATGAACTGGGGACTTCCTGACCCATGAACTGTGGAGTTCCTGACCCATGAACTGTGGAGTTCCTGACCCATGAACTAGGAGTGTAATGGCAAGGTCAGGTCTCCTCCCCAGGCTGCACTTTGCTCTTCAGCAGGGAGGTGAGGAGAGGAGCCAAAGCAGCATCATGCCCAGAGACTGTACTAGAACGAGGAGTCACAGGACAAGGAATGGCTTCTGGAGTAGTGAAATGAATTTTAACCTATACTTGTCCTCTCTGCGTTATGTTTCCCTCCCCTTTGTTTCTTGAATTTTTAAACCCTGCTAATTCTTCTGCTTTTAAAATAATAAAAAACCCCCATTCATTCATGCATTCAGTTCTTCAAAGAAGTTAAAGGATCTGGCACCTTCTCTCCCCTTTGTACCTTCTTCAGATGCATCTGTTGAATATGGAGGAGCATTCCTTTTATATTCCCAGCTCAGAAGGATCAAAACAAGGATCTGGGGACTGGTGTCTGAATTGTTACCAGGGAAGAAACCCAAAAGCATTGATGCTAATCTGGTTCTCCCCAGTTCCTCCGCCCCAGTGCATCTGTCCTTATATCTCCACTATTTCTTTGGGGATGGGGAGGAATCACGACCAGGGTGCCTGGATATTGCTGCTCCTCTTATTTCTCCTCCAGTGAAGATGTCATTTCAGTTAAGCTGAAGTTTGAGATAGGGGAGGATTTTATTTTTTAAAATAGCTCATATATTTGCTAGAGAAAGGAGGGGATGGGGATAAAAACTGCAGTTGTTCCGGTGAAAAGAACATGTTCTAATTTTTACAGCTCCAAAGAAACCAAAGTTTCTTGTCTCGCCTTAGGGTCGTGTCTCTGCCTATATCCAGCTCTCTACAAACTCCTCTGCTGAAGCTTGGACCTCTCAGGCCCTGGTCACACCAGCCTTTTTCTGACCAGCTCACGTTTGTGTTCAGGGTGATGGGGCAGGTCTGGGGACCCCAGGAAAGCCACAAGATACAGCACATCCCACAGCACTGCCTTCATCCTCCTCCCCACAGTCTGCTGCGAATGGAGGCGATGATGATCTTGGTTTAATGAGGGTTCATTAATTCCTCCAGGCAGAGGTTCCTCAAGCAATGACAGCCCAAGGGTCAAAGTACTTTTTGCACTGAAAACAATCAAAGGAGACCATGTGGCTGAGTCTTCCCCGGTTGTAATGGCTGCTCAGAGGGCATTTCAGGAGTCTCTTATTTTGTGACAGCTGGAATTACGGGCAGTTCGACTAAAAGGACCTTTTTATGGTGCAGATAGATGCTCTAATCTGTTTTAATGGCTTTTCCAGCAAAGCCTTTGACACATTCTCATTACAAGAATGCTTTCTGCATTAAAGCATTACTACAATTAGGATAAAGTCTTGAAGATCTCTTCTTTATGGAGGTTTTCTTTTTATCTCAACACTTTTTCAACTCACACAGCAGGACCAGCTTTAAAAAGCTGCTTTGTACAGACCAAATTGGACCAATTCCATCCTTTAACAAAAAACCCACTTCCTAGTTACTAGGTCAGCACCCCAGCTGGTGTAAACACGCGATGCCCTCCTCCACAATCCAGGCCAAGTCAGAGAAGAGAGTTGTGCAGCTGGGCAGTGCCAGCTCAGGATATTATCCAGTTTCCATAAACAGCAAAATGTACAGCGCTCTTACCCAGGAGCTGAGCACTGAGCCCCTCGCTCCTTCCCACACCCAGACCTCTGTCCCCAGCTCTGAGCAGAGGGCAGCAGAACAATCACCTCACCACGTGCTGGTTACACGGCCAGGCTCCCATTTCTTCCAGCTCCACCAGTTACCTACAGGTACTCCCTGCCTCCTGAAGGCACAGCTCTGGCAAACAGCACCTTTGGGTGCTAGTGGAAAAGGAGAAGCCCGAATAGCCTATATAAGCAGTGAACAGCTCATCCCCAGTCCCACAGAACTGGTTTGAAGGGAGAATGTAGCACAGTGCAGAGATGAGACAGCCCTTCTGGGCTAAACCAAGGGACAAGGTCTTTGCTCTCCTGTCAGTCAAACCAAAAGAGCTGCCTGTGCCAGCCCAGACATCACATCACTGCACCTCTGAGTGCTGCCCCGAGGAGGGCTGCACAGCACCCCCCCTCTTCACGCAGGGCCTCCTGAGCCAACAACTGCATCATTTCTTTTGTGGAAATTCTGCAGCTAAGTGCTGCTCCTCACCACCAGGCACAGAGCAAAGGTCTTGCCATGGATCAGCCCCACACTGCGAGAGATGTAATTACATTTCTGGCTCCATTACTCTCTTCCTTCACCTATAAAACAGGTCCAGTGAAGAGAAGCAAGCAGCTCCTCATACAGAGAGGCTTGGAAGATGCTTTCATCTCACTGCCAGAGCAGGCTAAAAATAACCTGAAGGAATAAAACTCTTTAATAAACTCTGAGATTCCAAAGTTTCTCTTAAAAAACCCTACACCCCAAAGCCCAGCTTGTCCCAGTGTAGAGGAGGAAGGTGGGAAATATTTGTACTGTCCTGCAGCCTGGGCCAGGAAAGTGCTTCCAGCTCAGACCTCATGCCACTGGCTCCCCCTGACACTCGATTAATGCACAAATCACTCCAACCCCAGCTTCAAGAGCCCCGAGTTAACTTCATTAGCAGAACGAGCTCCTTTGCTAAAGCAGCAAACCCAGAATTCTTTGATGTGTCAGCCAGGCCGTGTTGTGTCCGAGCACCATCCGGCTGCTCCCCGTGTCAGCAGCAGAGCCGAAACACAGCCAGTCCGGGGGGAGGGAGTCCCAGGAGCCCTGCACAAGAGACTCAGGAACATTTCCCAATCCTTGTAGGAGGAACAGAAAGACAAGAGGGTGCTCAGCAAGTGTGGCTCACCCGGCAGAGCAGGAGGTGATCCTGCTTCAGACAGCAGCAGCTCGTTAGAGGATGTAAACAGCCGGTCTCAGAGGGCAGATTGATCCTTAATGGGCAAAGCAAGGCAAACCCTTGCCTCCTCATTTCGCACTGATGATGTGAATGAATTTTATATTGGCCTGAAATAATATTTCAAAGGGAGATGACTGCCAGCAGAGGGGGTCATGGGTTTTCTATTGGCCCTGCTGAGAAGAAAGGGCTCTGGTGAAAGGCTGAGAGCTGGCAGCAGCCCACCATCAGCAACTTCTGCTCCAGGCCCAGGAGGAGCAGGCAGCATCTCAGCTCCACCGGAGCAAGACCTCTGTTCCCAGAGGTGCCAAGGGAACCGTGCACAGCAACGGTGTGGACAGAGCACCCTGATGGGCAGGGGCTGGCAGAAAACCAGTGTTAAATAATTGCTTCCAAACATGATTCGGTTTGCAGCGTGACAGTGGGACACGAGTGGGGAGCCAGCAGCACCACCCTGGGCTGAAGACTCACTCCTCCCCATCACTGCTCAGCTCCCTGGTCCTGCAGCCACAAACACCAGTGTCTGTGTAGGGATTTCCCCCCAAACGTTAGCTGATCAGAGGGCACTGAGGGAACAAGCCAAAGAGGGTTCCCCAGGTTAATGGGAAATCTGTCACTTGAAATGTCACCAGTGATGTTGCAATGATTAAATCCCAGGCTGAAATCCCCAGCCCATTTCTTATTGACTAAATCAGGGGCTTTATATTGACAGCACCTCTGTAAAACCTGCCAAGGCACAGAGAAATCAATTCATTATTAGACTAGCCAGGCCATGGAGGTAAATTTGAAAGGTTTTCTGATAAAAAAAATAAAATAAAAAAAACAACAAAAAAAACCAAAACACAAAAAACCTAAACCAAGAAACCTGGTGGTTTTCCCAAGTGTAATTCAACCCTCCCCTTCCCATCTTACTCCTCCCCTTCAAAGGTCACTCCAGCCAGCACCTGCTGGGGCAAGGGCTCTCACCAGCACCCTGGGTGCTGGCAGCCTTTGTCAGGGCACTCTGACCTCAGCCTGAGGAAGGGGCCAGGGGGGAAGGAAGCACCACAGCAGCAGACAGACAGATGTACCAAAGCCCAGAGCTACTTTGCCCTGGGGTGATTTGGCAGAGCTGGAAAGGGGGAAAGAGCAGAGACAAAGTGAGGCATCTCTACAGCTCAACAGCCTAAGCTGACCAAACATCCATTCCTTAGACACCTCATGCTTTCTTTTAGTACTCAGCTGCAGGTAACCAATGGTGCAATTATGGGATGCTCTAAGCCCCTGCATCTTCTACCAGAGCTCGGGGGTGTCCAAAGCCTTACTGTTCCCATCTCTATGCCACTCTTCATAAAAGAGGGATCATCCAAAATTAAATGAGCATGTTTGGAGTGTGGTGCTGCACTAACTAGCCAGGCATTGCTTAATGGGACAGCAAAACTAAACCTCTAGGTGAAGGGGGGTGATGGAAGGAACAGCAACATCTTCCTTAGACTATAAAAATACAGATGGAAACAGCTCTAGAGCTGTGCAAAGTACCAGACTAGAGTCTTCCCCTCACCTTTTTTTTTTAAATAAAAAAAAAAGAAGAAACAAACTAGCGTTATCCAACATACTGTGATAGCAAAATCAATTCCTTTGCACCAAATTACCTCTATTTAAATAGATTTATTTCATGCTGATTGCCAGAGAAATGCATCATCTATTGGCAGTAAAGCAAAGCTCTTTGCTCCTTTTAAAAGGAGAGGAAGCTTCTCACAACATGTTACCAGCAGGGAAGATGTCGAGGGGCTCTATTTTCTACTTAGTGCTCTCAGTAATACAACTGCTTACACAGCTTCAAAAGGAGCAGGAGTTTTTACAGTTAAGAGGTACAAGGAGCTTTGCAACATCAAACAGCCACCCCAACCAGCACACAGCACATTGAATTGAGCAAAGGTTGCTCCCTGCTTTCCCACAGCCTGTTTGGGAACCCGAGTCTTGGGGAAAGAGAGCCTAAAGCAAGTGTTCGCCTGCAGCGCTGCCGGTGATTCTGAGACCTGCGTTCCCTGGCTGTCAGAGGGACACCAGCTGCTGTGTCCGTGTCAGCGGTGGTCACACTCGCCTTACAGAGGCAAGGTAAAGAGCTTAAGCCTCCAAATTTATCCAGCTCCCCTGGCAGCGGTCCCTCCATCCCCTTCACCGCTCTCCTGCTCACAGGAGGATGCGAGAGATGCTGCTTGGCAGGGACGCTGCTGCACAACCTCCCCAGCAGGACTGAGGGATTGTTATTGGATCTCTGTACCATTAACTGCTTGTTAATGGGTAGAAAGAGCATTTGCAGGAATAACCTCTATTCGTCATCCCGTGCTCAGCTGAAGCCAGAGCCAGGAGTGCTCAGAAGGGCTTCAGAGCCTTTTCTCTGGCAGGATCTAACCAGGTAGGACTTGCAATCCTCCACCAAACACCTACCAATGGTCCGACATCCTTCCCCATCACACTGCAGAGCCAGGGTGCAGGGAGACACATGGGAGAGCCCGCTCAGCTTGCCACATCTCTCAGCACAGCCACGAGTCCAGGACTCAGCAATCCTCCCCTGGCATCAGCTGCGTGGTGGAGAGGGAAGCAGAGGAGACACAGACCTAGGAAGGGGTGGACAGGGACAAAATTTAACTGGGGTCCTCCCTAGAGCCTGCCAGGAGAGACCCACGCAGATGATCCCTTTCCTCTAGCAGGATGCATACCTCTGGTTTTGCCAATTAATCTCCAATTAAACACTGACGTAGAGGAATCGGAGAGCATAATTAAGAAAAATGCTAGGACACAAATTCAGTTCAGGCCAAGTCAAGAGTACTTAAGTATCCAGAAATAAACACACCTGACATCCAGTTGGAAAATGAAGCTTTCTGAGCCACTACTGAGCACCTGGCCAGCCCACTCCTCCCTGCACCCAGCAAATGCAAGCCAGGCACATCCCTCCCCACCAGCAAGGGAGGTCTCCTCCCAGTAAGGGCACAGAAGCTTGACCCCCACTCCAGGAAAAGGAATGACCCCCAGGGAACAGCAGCAGAGTGAGTCACTGGTGGTTTTGCCATCGCTCATACTGCAGCCATACCCCAAAGACCCTGTTTCAGCCCAGGGCACTGCACAAAGTGGGACTGAAAGGTGGTCCTTGCTCTAAAGAGCCTGCAGCCTGAGCGTACATCAGGTGGCAGGTAGCTGGCAGACAGCTCCCCCACCCCACAGCCCCAGCCAGCACAGAGAGAGCCCTGCTGACCTGCTCAGGGGAGGTGGGACCGTGGAAGATGCGAAGCTGGACCAGAGTGACTCGCAGAGTCTCCCACACCTCGCAGAGTCGCGCCCCACGACATCTCTCAGCCCCTGCCATGGGCACTGGTCAATCAGAGGAGACAGATGGAGCAGTGGAGACAGCAGGCAAGGGAGCAGCTCGACTGCGGTCACTCAGAGCTACGAACAGCACCAGGGGTTTCTTATCAGGGCTACAGGAGCATTGGCCTGGCCAGATTGAATTTAACTTCACAGAGATGGTGAAGCAGCTCCAAGAAAGTTGTTTCCACTCCTTAAAACAGAGACTTCCAAAACATGCCCTTGATCACCTGGGCTGAAAAGGGGGGGAAAAAGCTGTGTCCAGGAACAGCATCTCAGGGAAAAAAAAACCCAAACAGGTCTACCCTGTGCAACACTCACACCTACCAGGAAAGTTCACTGGAAGCAGCAGACAATAACTCAGCCCAGCAAATAGGAGCAATCTCATATTGCTGATCTCAGGCTGGGGAAAGCAGAAAATCAATGAGGTGCTTTGGATTTGTGTCAGAGTTGGGGAAAGCATCAAAGACAAACCCAGTGGATTTTTATGCTGTTTGCTCTAATTGAGCCGAGAGCATGCTCAGTTTGTATTCCGCTGAGAAATGAGCCTGAAGATTGAAATCCCCCTTTGTGTCCTCCAGATTCCTCCCCTTGCTCTTTCTGGTGCCTGACAGTGTCTTTGGCCTTTTCTGAATTTCCTTAATAAGTCTTCTTTCTATCACAGAAGAGCTGCTCTTCAACCAGATAATAAAGGGGCAAATTGGAGGGCCCATGGGTCCCAGCAGCTCACAGGACAGCTGAGAAAAATCACAGAGCGCTCAATTGACGGATAAAGAACTAATCTGGACAGAAAATTGGTTTTCCATAATATTGTACCTTCTGCAAAAGAAAAGAAAAAGAGGCTGGATGGGGCTCAGACCGCACGCGATGGTGTCAGTAGCCAGGCAAACAACCTCTTGGCAAGGAGCTGAACCCCAGCTCAGCCCCCAGACCTACGGCAGCAGCACTGTCTCATCCAGGAGAGGAGCACCACGGGAGCCTGGGACCTCGCTACCGGGAAGAGAGCGCTCGTCCTGGTCTGCCTTCTCCAGCACCAACACGGGGCAAAAAGAAGAGCCAGGAAAAGAGGAGCTAGGAATAGGCAGTGTAAGGACAGTGCCTCACCGAGGGACATCTTCTCCCAAGCTCATTAAAACAGAAGGCTGATTTATACCCCAAACAGCCAATTCTTTCCAACGTTTCTATTCTACAGCCTTTGCTCTCAGGACTCCATGCCCGGGCACCATCAAGGGCCACCACACAGCCCTGAACCGCTGTGATGTATTTCGGTATAAAGCCACACGGGGTAATTTGTCCTTTGACATTGACCTGAGAAGCAGAGGAGTGAGGGAAGAGAAAAAGTATTTCCTTCTTGTCACAGTTGAATCAGCAACAGCAGCTGTGGGATTACACAGCCTGGTTCCCTTCGGTCCCTGAATAGCGGGTCAGGTCCCTCGGTCCTGCAAACGAACGGTTGAACCGTGGACCTGGATGATTAACATGCAAGACAGTGGAGAGAACCAGAGCTCATTTTCAACTTGTCAGGGCCCACAAAATAAATTACAGAATAAAATCCCAGAATGACAGAATAATGAGCAATTCATTTGAAATGTAAAATAAATAGGTAAATCTCTAGTGAGCTGGCAGAATAAATGGGATTCAGCTGACATTTGGTGATTAAATTAAACAGTAATGACCTCATGAATAATGGGTTACAGGATTGAATTTGGAGGGCAATATTTTCTTAAGTGGGGGGCAGAGGGACAACACATCCACTAAGAAGCAAGCTACATTTCTTCCACTTTTCAGTACTTTGCACAAAATCCTCACTCTGCAGAGCTGCACGGCCCCGAGGATGCCAAGCTCCTCTTCAGAGGCCAAACAAAGCCCTGCTGCCCCAAAAAGCCTCAACCAACGGCTTCATCAGCAAGAGGATCCCCAGCCCCACGTGTTGGCACTTCTGGTCCAGGCACAGAGGGGCCAAGGGGCAACCAGAGGGGATTCCTCCTCCTAGCAGGTGGCTGCAGCAGGAGCACAGGTCCTCCTGCTCCCTTTGAGGTGGGGGAAAAAAAGAGTTTCAAACAACAGTAAAGCTCACTGGGGCATGCACAGAGCATCCTTCCTTGCAAAGCCACCTCCTGTGCTCAAACACCCACCTTCACCACCCATACTGTGCCCTGGGCACACGTCCTCCTCTCCTGTGTCAATCCACACCAAATGCAGGGCTGGTGTTCCCCTCCCGGCCACCCCTGCCCTCAGCTGCTGGTATTATGTTGGTATTACTAAAGGATTATGTTATCAGGGCTTCTAGGGTAATGACAGCTGCTGTTTCTTGACCTGCAGTTCTGAGCTTGTTCTTTCAGTTATCAGCTACAGACAGAGCTGTCACTGACCCCTGCTGTTATAATGAGCTAAATCCACTGGTGTCCCAAGATGCCTTCCCTGACCTGCTGCTGGCCAGGCCCTGCTCTTTACAGCAGGATCCCGGAGGATGCGGGGCCAATCTCTCCTCTCCCAGCCAACACCTCTGCAGCCCGGGGCAACAGTTGGTTCAGGGAGTTCCTCCCTTTCTTTGTTTAAACTTTGGTCATTGACCAAGGAAGATGTGAAAAGGGAAATTTCATCTTGGCTCACATCCAGAAAACCCTTATTTGTATCAGGTGGAACAAAAACCAAAGACTTTGTTTCAAAACACACAACTTCAGAAAAACACAAACAGTGAAACTGAAAATATTTATCTCCCTGCCTGACTCCAGTGTATCCAGTGGGGTAAGTATTGTCATAGCAATGTTTCACCTCAAATCTGCAGCACAAAACATGGATGATTTGGTTAATAGTTGTTCCCTTTGCTAATGCAGAACAAACTTGTTCATCTAATAACTTCCCCCCCCCTGCAAATCAGAGCTAAGCAGAAGTGCTGCCACAGGCCAATAGATTGAGAGCTGGGAGATAAATCAAGATCTACCGAGATATAAAACGTAATAATTCTATTAAGACCAAGTTAAGACAATTAAATACTGGTGAGACATCAAAAAGCTAAGTAGCCTGGAGAAGTTGATTTTATAAATGAACTGATTCATTTAAATCTATGCCCTCATAAATCGCATTTCATTCTGGCTACGCATCTCAAACCCCAAACCTCTCGTGCAGAGAGTCACGTGCCCTGCTAAGGGGGTCACCCAGCAGCAGGGCCCCTCAAATACTCCTCACCTTGTATCAGTGAGGAGCAAGCTGCATGTATGCAGCTAAGGAAGCTTGTAAAGGCCCAGGTAATTCAGTATGGCTGATTCTCCTTCAGAATCAGAAGGAATTTAAGTGTCCAAATACTCTGCTGGCCTGTATTACCACTCTCCGTGCAGCTCTCCTCTTGACTTCAGCCTCTCTGCACCTCTGAGCTCCTATCTAAAAACTAGGGAATTATATTAGTCCACAGGGATGTGATGAAAAAGGTGGGTAATTAAGGCTTGTAAAGGCTCTGGGACTCTGACATGGAAGATTCTATACAGAGGCAATGAACTGTCAGGAGAAATACCGAGTTTGGTTAGACCAAGCATTAGGGTCCTGGGGGCACAGATGCCCCATTTGCCCTAAGTGCCACCAGGGGTCTGAGCCAGCCCTGGATGACAGTCATTCAGATGAAGTTTACATAAGTGTAGGAGAGGAAACTGGGCCTGGCATTGCATGGCTGGTACATTTAATGCTCAGACACACCCCTCCGGCTGCAGACCAGGCAGGAAACACTTGGGAGGCTCACTGAGCCGAGGGTGTTTTCAGCCCTTATGTGCAGGCAATCCACACTGACCCCCAGGCACAGCTCTGCCCTGGCCACCCACTCAGCCTGCATGGTTGAGGACCCTCAAGCAGTATCACCCCCATGTACCCACCTAAGCCACAGCCTTTGGAACTGCCAGGAACTGGAGATCAGCTGTTCCAGTTCAGATCCAGACCACCACCAGTGGTGCTGGCACAGGAATAAGTGTCTGCAAGTCCTCTTCCTCCTGCAACCCAAGTGCCTTCAGAACAGCCAAAGGCAGCTGCAGCAGCCCTCAGCAGCCTGCAAAGCAAAGGCCATTCGTCTCTCCTGGCACACTGAGACCAGAGTTATCTCTAGCAGAAGAGAAAGTAACTTACACGAGCAGCACCAGTCATAAAGAAGCTGAAGAGGATTTAACGACACGGCTCTGTACAACTCAAAATCCCTGCAACACACTTCTCGTAAAGCCTGGAACAGCCTCACAGCTGATCCCCAGGCTTCTCCTGCTCGCTCTGGGTAATGCCACAACTGTTGCCTCGTGGGTGTCTCAGTAAAGCCATTCCAAGCTAAATCCCATCCACAGTGCACCGGAAAATAAAATAATAATAAAAAAATAAAAATCATGCAGCTAAATCCCCGTACATCATCCTCTGATGCTTCTGCTGGGACACCAGCAAGTTTCTGCTGACCCAGTTTGTTCTAATTCGCAACAGCTTCGGAGAAGAGGGCAAGCACCACAAATGAACAACGGGACCAAGCTCACCCTCTCCTAACCTCTCTCCCCATCCCTCCCACTGCCTTTTCTTCAGCCTCCTTCTCTCCTGTCTTTCCAGGTCTGCAGATTTATCTGCACAGCCTCGGAGATTAAGAGCCCTGACAAAGAACATCTTTCATCATGATGAGAAAAAGAAAACCTTTATCCGGGCCAGCAGAATGAAACAGATGAAAAGCAAGGCCATTAGAAATAGAGCTGACCTGGGCTCAGCTCTATTCCTTTCCAGGAGGCAATTCCAGGGGCGAGTCTGGATTTTCCCTGGGCATCCTTCCCAGACACCCCACCATCTTCTGCCTGACCGGAGAGCCTAAAAGCCACAGCTGAGGGGTAGGTAGGTAAAGCTGTCCTGGGATTTTCAGCACGTGCTGCATTTACTGGGTTTACAGATCCCAGCAGAGAGGCAGAGCTTTTAAGAAAGCCATGGCCCTGGCAAATGCCCAACAGCCCAGACCGATGGGTTCCCAAAGGTTAAGAGCAGGCAACCCTTTCAGAAGCCTTTCTGCCAAAACATCAGCAAATTCTGCATCGCCAGCAGCCTCAACAGCAGATAATAACCCTACTAAAATAAAGAGGCTAATACATCTGAACCAACGTCTAGTAAAAAAGGGGAAATTTAATTGGAAATGTTGCCTGTACTTTAGATGTCAAAGGCTAAACCGTTCCTGCGTTTCCTGCTGCTCACAGCCAGGAACCAGTCATTTTGGTGGCCGGGGAGGAGTGACAAGGGAATGTCAAGGAGGCACTTGGTGTTTCACTTGCTGATCCCTGCCCCGTGGGGTGGGCAGACACTGCCCCAGCAATCCCATTCAAGTCTGCATTCCCAGATACTCGGCCAACAGCCTTATCCACAGGGTCAGGGATGAAAGCAGCCTGGGGGCTCCCAGCACAGGGCTTGCAGCACCCCAGCTCCTGTGCCTATCAGGTGGGCACGTCACACCTTTAGTCTGATGCAGAGCTTCACCCACAGCTCCTCCCCTCCGCAGACAGTCGGTACAGACAACACAACTGTACGCTTCAAACCACGACGGTGCCACGACATCCATGGGAACTTCCCCAAGGGGCTGCAAAACCCTGGCAGGCCCCAGGGAGGATGGACACGTGTGGAAGGAGCCAGGCAGAAGCAGAGCCAGCTCTGCAGTGACTCGCCAGCCAGCTCCAGCCAAGTCCCTGTCCCCAGGGACCAGCGTTCTGTCCTCGTATGAACGCGCTGGAACCAGCCCGAGTTCAGGGCTGGGGCAGCAACACTAACACAGCCACGTCCTGCTCCTTCGCAAGGTAAATCAAAACATTAGGGTCCCCTTGAAGAAATGTCACATCCTGAGTGGATTTTATTTCCTTCCCTGCGAGTTATCGGTGGTTAGACAGACGCCCGGCTCCATTTGTTTACAGCAGTACAACCAGAGGCGGATTTCTCCTCTATTGATGACTGAAGTTAAACCTTGTTTCTTGAACTTTCTCTTTTGTGTAAAGAGAACGACACTTGCTACATTAATAAACAGCAGGAATTCAATTTTGTGATGGCACAGAAGCACGTTCCCCCTGCTTGCCCCCCCGCACCACTGTCACACTCCCACGCAGCCAGCACAGCAACAGTGGGATAAGGGCCTTTTGTTCCCACAGGCAAAAAAATCTTCACGAAGGGTTTGCACGTCAGGCCCCAGCTCAGAAAGAACCCAAACCATGTGCCCAAGGGCACGTATTTGAAAGTGGCGTGGCACGGAGATGAACCGTCCCCAAGGTCATGGCACGGAGATGAACCGTCCCCAAGGTCACGGCACGGAGATGAACTGTCCCCAAGGTCACGGCACGGAGAGGAACCGTCCCCAAGGTCACGGCACGGAGAGGAACCGTCCCCAAGGTCACGGCATGGAGATGAACCGTCCCCAAGGTCATGGCACGGAGATGAACCGTCCCCAAGGCACGGTGGGTGTTTTAGGAAGGGCTGCCTTGCAGCCACGCTGGGTGTTGAGGGCAATGGGGCTGAAATGTCTCTTAGAAGAGAGAAACTTTACAACTGCTCTGCTGAATGATGCCATGTTTTCAATTTAGAAATGAGCTTAAATTGCACCAGTTGGGAATGGCTCCCTCCAGGCGTACTGAAGATAAATGTTTTGAAAGTTTGGGAGATTATTTTCAGGGTGGAAGGGATTTATTTTTTAGGTTCAGTTCCAGAGAAACCCAAGTTTCAAAAAAAATAAATAAAAAAATTTAAAAGATAATCCAGCTTCCACTTGGAACAAAAATCATTTAAAATACATGTCTGAGTGTTTCCTCTGAAATTCTCTTTCCCACTGTTGACCTACTTGAATCTGAACACCTTGCTGGCTTTGCTCACATTCACCCACGCGCTGCCTGCAAAGCCCTGCGCTCTACTTGAAAACTTTTGCCAGGAAAGCTAAATAGGCTACAGCAGAGCTGTTTCAGCTGCAGGGGTACAGCAGTTCAAGT
Source organism: Chloroceryle amazona (assembly GCA_027560015.1). Classification (NCBI taxonomy): domain Eukaryota; kingdom Metazoa; phylum Chordata; class Aves; order Coraciiformes; family Cerylidae; genus Chloroceryle; species Chloroceryle amazona. Next base: position 11,634 of record JANHFX010013842.1, on the reverse strand, counting down.
CCGGGGGGCCCCGCTACAGTGATGAGAGAAGCTGCACACAAATGCAGCCGAGTGCACTCATGGCAACACTCAACATTTAGAGCAAGTTCACGTTCGGACCAGGAATAAAACCTCACTCCTTTAAGCCATGCCTGGGGTTGGAGGAGAAGGATGGAGATTTTTCTCTCTTTCAAGTCTTTCTGACCAGTTGCCAAGAGCCAGCACCACTGCGGGGACCTTCCCCCCTGGCCTCTCCAAACACTGAATTTTCACAGTAATACCCATACGTGCTCTAGCTTGGCCACCACAGCAGAGCACTGATGAAGTCTTCGCAGGCTTCACCCCGTCACAGAGCAACGCGCGGTTCAGCAGCAGGGACGAGGTGCTCCAGCTCCGCTCAGACAGGAGGTCAGGCCCTAGGTCCTCCAGCAGCAGAGCTGCCAGCCAGTCTCAGAGAGCCCCTCCTGTGCTCTGCTCTTCTTCTCCCCCCTTTTTGCTTCTTGAAGCAGGATCAGCCTCCAGCAGCAGCACAACAGCACTCTATCCCCCCGGGAGACATTTCCTCTCCTGCTACAAGAGGTCACCCTGAGCTCTCCCAGGGCTGCTGGCCAAGAGTGCTTTCCATAGAAGCCTCCACACCACCCAAGGAAAAGCCACATTGTTAACATGAAAACCTGGACCAACCTTGCACTTAAAATGTTTTCACTCACTTCCAACAGGCCACAAAGCCTTTTCCCTTTACAGTGTTACAACAGGAGCCCACCCAGCAGAGATGCAGCAGGCAACGTGCTTAAAGATCTGACTCCCACCAAGGCCTCTCTTCACACAGTACCAGACCTCAGACTGGCTGTCCAGCAACACTCCCTGGAGCAGCAGATGCACACCAACCTTGGCATTGCCACCAGAGCTCCTCGCCTTGTCCAAGTCCTATTCAGGAGCTGGACCTGAGCAAGAGATGGTGCTTTCAGGAGAGCTCCCACCAGCCCTCCCCAGGAACTGAAGAGGAAAGCCACAGAAACTTCCCCGTCCTTACCTGCTTCACCTCAGCACACAAGGAAGGGCCAAAAGCATTTTGATTGTACAGAGCACTCGCAAAGCTCAGAGCCTTGTCGTTGCCTGTAATTAAAGCATCCTGTCCAGCCTTATGGGACATTCTCTTACGTGCTTCTAAGTAGTGGAAGGGTGGTTTTGAAGGTGTCTCTTACCTTATTAGACTGGAACCTTTTAAAAGCTGTTATTCACTGAATTCTCAAGTAGCACATCATCCCTTCCAGAGCCTCGCTGAAGCCTCCTGGAGCAAAGCAAAGCCCAATCCAAACAACATATCAAGATCTACCACAAACAACCTTCCCAGTTATTATAATGCAGGTTTACATTCTGCACATTCAGCAGAAACTGTGCTGGCTGTGAAGGTTACAGTTATTAAAATACACATAGTTAGAGCCCCGAAAGCTACAGCCTTGATGATTCACAGGCAGTCAGATTCTCATCGCTGCTACACCAGCACTGCACTGGTGCCACCGTAAATTTTAGTGGAAAGCTTCCCAGGTTTGCCCTGGCATAGCAAAGATCAAGCTCTGGTTGTGAGGGGAGATGGAACAGATGCAGGGTTTTTATTTATAAAGCCTCCCACTCTCTGCCTCCCTGCAAATCAGGTATCCTGCCAAGTCAGTGCACACCGAAACCAGAATTAAAATACAATAAATTACAGTAAGGAAAAGTGCTGGAGCCAGATGAAGACAACCGAGTAGAGATGATCCAGTTAGGAATAGAGAGAGAAAGGCTCAGAAGAATGAGAGCATGGAAGCAACCTGGCCTTTTCCAGGGCTACCTTTGCAGGCAGAGCAGTGTCTGACAGTGGGACTGTCACCACGAGGAGCGACAGGTTTCAGCAGCCCTACAGCTGCCAGAGAGGAGAGCTTAAGCTTAGGTGGAGTCATTCCTGCAGTGGAAGCCTGGACACCCCCCAAGCAAACAGGGGTTACTTCACCGCTGCTTTGCTTGGGTGCAGGATGAGGCCACTCCAAGTCAGGGCTCTGGGCCAGGACTCCAGAGTGGCTCATTCCTGGCTCTCCCATCAATCCTCAGGACAAGCTCAAGACAGATGAAGGGCAGAAACCTTCTCACGGCACCTCCTTATGGTGACAAATACCACGCAACAGTATCTTGGCAAATTAACAACACCCGGCATCTCGCTTCCCCTGCACAAGGAGGTTTATACCTCTGTCCCCTGCCAGTCACATCCACTTGGAGTGTAATCCTTCAAACCACAGCATCCTCCCCTTCACAAGGACAACGGGCAGCACAGAGGAGCCCCAGTCTCAGCCAGACCCGACGGGTTTTCAGAACAATAACACAATCACAAGGCAAATGGCTCCAGCAGCAGGTGAAACCCCACATTAAAAAGCACCCAACCAACCAACCTTGCAGATCCCACTCGTGTGCCCCTGCTGTGGTGCTGGGCAAGTGCCCTTGAAGGGCCTGTGGTCCACCTTGCACTTGCACCTCTCTGGAAGGCTGTTGCTCATCCAAGACAAACAGCCTTCTGCTCAGCAGGGCATCAGAGTGTTTACAGATTTTTTTATTTTTTTTTCCTAAAGAACATCTACTCCATAAAACAACAATTAGCTGCACTCGGAATTTATGAGTGCAATTTGCAGCGCTGTTGAAGCGCGGGCAGCCGTGGCTTTCGCACGCGGTAATTGTTTGCATTGCTGTGAAGGAGCCAGAAGAAGGCACACTGCTGCTTTTTGGGGGCTGCTGGAAAAAGGAGATTGTTGTCTTTCCTAGGAGAATACTTCCAGCACCTTCACTGGGACACCGCTATTGTTGTCATCTGCAGCGATCAAGTGACCACCCCAAAATCATTTGGTTTGGTTTTCAACGCAGAGAGAGGCAGGAAGGATTTTGTTGGGGTGTTGGCTGCCACATTAGCCAGCTTGGGTTACACCAGCAAGGACCAAACCAAGCGAGGAGGATCAAGCAAAGGTGGCAGCTGAACATTTCAGAGAAGCAATAGTAATTAAAAGATTTTACATCATTTAGAAAAGGAGGAGAAGCATGAGGAGTCGAGTCTCCCCCACCTAGCTACTTTCTTAAGTAAAAGTCGTGAGAGTCTGGTATGAAATTATTAACTTAGAAAGAGAGACGTCTCCAAGGGAAACACAGGTATTAAAAGAGCTGAGCCTTGATGGAGTTAATGGTGTTTTCATATAGCCAAGAGCCCTAATGAAAGGGAACTCATTTACATATCCAAGCACTCAGCACCAGCCAGTGCCAACTCGCCAGTCTCCTCCTCCAAGAGGGGGAAAAAGGGCAGAAGCACTGAGTTTTCTTTCCATTTTTTCCTCTCCCCACAGGACTCCCAGCCATAGCTGCTGTGCCCGTGACCTGACCTAGAGCAGGCAACCCCACGCTGCTCAGGGCCAGCTCCTGGGCACCAGCAGGTTGGCTGCAGAGCTGGCAGATGAAAGAGGCAGATTTAACGTTAGCCAGCCTCTTGGCATCGCGAGCTCTCTGTTTTCTGTTGAAAGAGGGGGAAAAAAAAGCTTTCTAGTTCATAGCTGCAAGGTATTTACCTTAATGTTAAATGACAATTGCTTGCAAAACAATATTGCAGAAGCTCCCTGGAGGCATTAATCAGAGGTTGTATCTCCCACTCTCACTAAGCACGGAGAGTGACAGATACTTACAGATAGCACCGCGGGGCAGGGGCTTTCATTCACAGGCTGCCAGCAGCAAAAGCGTCAAACTCCATTTGGATTCCTAAATTGGAAGCCTCAGTACCTTTGTGGGTCCAGCCCCAGAGCCTTTCCATGGGGCTCTGGACAATGACTGAGGCTCTGATCTCTAGAAATCAGAGGTTTGTTATCACACAAAGTCCCCCTGGAGCCAGTTGCTCCCAGGTCTGTCCCATGGGTCCCCTTATGGGGGAGGGAGGGGGCAGGGG